>CATKUM010000227.1:63646-91510 GCA_949786405.1 Onychomys arenicola | reverse complement strand
ACAGAACCAACGCACCATATTGTATATGGTGGTTTTTAGGTGATTTATAGTAACCGAACGGATCGCATTGAAAATGACTATACTTTTTGTATAGTTGGCGATGGATCAATCATGTTTCTGACCTATCAGCTTTCGACGGTAGTGTATTGGACTACCGTGGCAGTGACGGGTAACGGGGAATTAGGGTTCGATTCCGGAGAGGGAGCCTGAGAAACGGCTACCACACCTAAGGAAGGCAGCAGGCGCGCAAATTACCCAATCCTGACTCAGGGAGGTAGTGACAAGAAATAACAACGCTGGAAATTGTATTTCTAGTGATTGGAATGATGGGAATCCAAACCCCTTTCAGAGTAACAATTGGATGGCAAGTCTGGTGCCAGCAGCCGCGGTAATTCCAGCTCCAATAGCGTATATTAAAGTTGTTGCAGTTAAAAAGCTCGTAGTTGGATTTCTGCTGGAAGCAACCAGTCCGGTCTATTTTAGATTGTGCACTTGGTGAATTCTGGCATCTTTTCCTGATTGGTGTGTGTTGTATTAGTTGTCAGTACGGCATGCAACGATTAGGACTGTTACTTTGAGAAAATTAGAGTGTTTCAAGCAGGCTTATGGCCTTGAATACTGCAGCATGAAATAACAATATGGAATTTCGGTTCTATTTTGTTGGTTTTTAGGACTGAAGTAATGATTAATAGGGACAGTTGGGGGCATTCGTATTTAACTGTCAGAGGTGAAATTCTTAGATTTGTTAAAGACGAACTACTGCGAAAGCATTTGCCAAAGTGTTTTCATTAATCAAGAACGAAAGTTAGGGACTCGAAGACGATCAGATACCGTCGTAGTCTTAACCATAAACTATGCCGACTAGAGATAGGAAAACGGCATCATTGACTTCTGCACCTTATGAGAAATCGAAGTCTTTGGGTTCTGGGGGGAGTATGGTCGCAAGGCTGAAACTTAAAGGAATTGACGGAAGGGCACCACCAGGCGTGGAGCCTGCGGCTTATTTTGACTCAACACGGGAAAACTCACCAGGTCCAGACAAGGGAAGGATTGACAGATTGATAGCTCTTTCTTGATTCTATGGGTGGTGGTGCATGGCCGTTCTTAGTTGGTGGAGTGATTTGTCTGGTTAATTCCGTTAACGAACGAGACCTTAACCTGCTAAATAGGATCGGGAACATCTCTCTTAATGTTCTTGTCTCACTTCTTAGAGGGACTGCGTGTCTAACGCAAGGAAGTTTGAGGCAATAACAGGTCTGTGATGCCCTTAGATGTTCTGGGCTGCACGCGCGCTACACTGATGCATCCAACGAGTTTTTCACCTTGGCCGATAGGTCTAGGTAATCTTTTGAGTATGCATCGTGATGGGGATAGATTATTGCAATTTTTAATCTTCAACGAGGAATGCCTAGTAGGCGCAAGTCAGCAGCTTGCGCCGATTACGTCCCTGCCCTTTGTACACACCGCCCGTCGCTCCTACCGATTGAGTGTTCCGGTGAATTATTCGGACTGTTCCGTGATGCGTTTTCGGACGTGTTCGGAATGGGAAGTTTTGTGAACCTTGACACTTAGAGGAAGGAGAAGTTGTAACAAGGTTTCCGTAGGTGAACCTGCGGAAGGATCATTCACACGTTTGTTTCTTAACAACAACGCGAAACAGCAACTGCAGTATCGCCCCAACCATTGAATCCCCAAATGTTGTTCAACGATGGTGGGATATTACATTGATTGTACGATGAAATACCTGAGGAATGCTCGATCCCGGACGAGTCTTTTTCGTCGTGGGTTTTATTCCTGCGTCTGTCATGGATTCTTCTCTGATCATGAGGGAATGGCATGGTGGAATGGTAGTAATAATATTGAACACTGCTTGGGGAGTTGTCGTATCATTGTAAATATACCGTCCTCGTGTAGATCATCATATGCCACATGCAGAATGGCTGTGTGTGGTTGCATATGATTGGCGAGGAGAAAGGACGGCAGCAGCACCACGCGTTACTTTTACTTGGTGGCGCGCGTATGTTGCTGCGGGTGTTTTCTTCTCTGCGGAGGAATTGGGATGGGGAGAAGCCATCATCGATTTGAGCGTCGATGATGACGATGATAATATGAAAGTGTGGTGGTTATCATCGTTGTCAACGGCGTGTGTGTGTTGGCTTCTGTTTCTTCTGCTTCCTCCCCAGCTATTTTTCCCACATTGTTTTTTTGCCAGATGAGGATGCAGACATGAATGTTTGTCACGGTGGTGTTGGTGGTAGTGGTGGAACTGCGTGACGCAGCTGCTGTTACTACTAGGACTACTGTGGGACATGATGTGTGTGTGTTCTCGATGAAGATGCGTATAATGAACGAAAGGCAGGAGGAGGAGATGCTGCTGCTCTAGTATAAGAAGGGGGGCACTCCATAATTTGTCTTCTGTTTGAGTGAAATGATATCAAAACGATGTTTACTATTTTTTCAGCGACGGACGTCTTGGCTCGCGCCACGATGAAGGACGAAGTGAAATGCGAAACGCAGTGTGAATTGCAGAATTCAGGGAGTCATCCGATCTCTGAACGCAAATGGCGCTGTTGAGATACTCCCTGCAGCACGTCTGTTTCAGTGTCTTTGACTAGTTACATCCTTCTGGGATCGTACCATTTTCGTCTGGTGTGACAACAAGGCGGTGTACGTGTGTTGTGTGCATGTGAATATGGCGGTTTGAGGTGTGGTTGTCTACTACTACTATTTAGTGTTTAGTAGTAGGGGCGGCGCGTCGATTCTGCCTTTCGCATGCGCGGGCGCATGATGCAATTGTCCACGATGATGATGGTAATGTGAATGTGTGGTTTCCAGATATGTATGGATGTCTCTGGTGTTTTGTTTGTGTGGGTTGAGGGAGGAATCTCTCGGCTTGTGATCCAGAGTCGTCTTGAGAAACGTACTGCCTAAGAAGAAGTCGTCTGTGTTGTGTGTGTGCAAAACCCACTACGAAGTCGGGGTTGAGGTGATTTCATCATCATTTCACCTCGTGTCGTCGAGTCGTATATCCAGGAAATGTAGCGTCCTTCCTTTGTTGATGGGTGCGCCAACTCACAACAATAATGGGAGGACGTCGTTCTGGGGTTGACTACTCGAGGAGTGGTTGTTGCATGGACAAGAATAATGCACGGAAGAAGAGGCATCATCTTTGAGATACGGTGATTATTGTTTGTGGGCGGTTTCGAGTAGTCGCCCACTGGATATAATATACAGGTTTCAAAGGTGTCCTTTCTTCTAGCATGCGACCACGTTGTGCTGTTGTTGTACACTGGTGGTTTTCTTCCGGTCCCGTTGGGTGCCGGGGACACAGGAACGACAGCAGCAGCAGGGTTGGTTGTATTTTGTTGCTGCGCACGAACATGATGATGGAGGGGCATGTATGTACTGGAAAAAGAGAAGATGAACAACACGGTCACGACGAGAACAATGCGTGGCATTGTTGTCGCGTAATAACGCGTTCTTGGCGAGAACAATCCTTGGCATTGTTGTCGCGTAATAACGCGTTCTTGGCGAGAACGTTTCGTGGCATTGTTGTCGTGTAATAACGCGTTCTTGGCGAGAACGTTTCGTGGCATTGTTGTCGCGTGATAACGCGTTTTTGGTGATTTTCTAGTATCTGTGTATGATGATGTATGCGGATTCTTCCTCCTGCTGGTTTGATTTATGAATCATTTTTTCTAGACCTGAAATCAGGCGAGATTACCCGCTGAACTTAAGCATATTATTAAGCGGTGGAGAAGAAAATAACAATGATTCCCCTAGTATCGGCGAGTGAAGAGGGAAGAGCTCAAAGTGGAAATCGGAGATTCTTGAATGGATTTTCGAGTTGTAGCCTCGAGAGGCGTTTTTGACCAGTGGAGGCATAGGGAGAAGTTTCTTGGAAAAGAACATCAGAGAGGGTGAGAGTCCCGTATTTGCCCTATGTTGTCCTTCCACGGACGGTACGCCTTTATAGAGTCGCGTTCATCGGGATTTGAGCGCAAAATGTGTGGTAAGTTTCACATAGAGCTAAATATTGGCGCGAGACCGATAGCAAACAAGTACCGTGAGGGAAAGATGAAAAGTTCTTCGGAAAGAGAGTTCAAAGTACCTGAAATTGCTGAAAAGGAAGCGATTGGAACCTTTCTGAATCTAGTGTGTGAATGTCTTCGTTGTATCAAGCCCCGTTTTGTTTCTACTCTTTTTTGGAAGAGGGGAATTCTGCGGGTAAGGCAATAGGTACTATACGGGGACGAGGATCATACGGGAGAGGTCAGCATCAATTACGGACTAAAGATTAGGGATGCAAAGGGTAGGTCCTTTGTGGGCTGGTTATCAGTTGCATCATTCTTCTACTTTAGTGCGTCGTGACTGAGGATGTGTGTTATTTTTGATGCATGGAATTTTCGGGCTTGTGACTCTTTTTCTGAGGAAGAAGAGGACTCGAATTTTGTGATGCTGGCTAAAACGGTTTCAACCGACCCGTCTTGAAACACGGACCAAGGAGTCTAACATATGTGCGAGTATGCGGGTGGCAAACCTGTATGCGTAGTGAAAGTGAGAGTAGGGAGGGTTGTTGTTGCTTTTGTTCACAGCAGTGCGCAGCAGCCTGCTGCTATGACCGACCACGATCTTAGAGAGAGGCTTGAGTTGGAGCATATATGTTATGACCCGAAAGATGGTGAACTATGCCTGGGTAGAATAAAGTCAGGGGAAAGCCTGATGGAGGTTTGTAGCGATACTGACGTGCAAATCGTTCGTCAAACTTGGGTATAGGGGCGAAAGACTAATCGAACCATCTAGTAGCTGGTTCCTTCCGAAGTTTCTCTCAGGATAGCTGAAGTTTTTGTTTAGTTTTATCAGGTAAAGCGAATGATTAAAGACATCGGGGGCGTGAGGCCCTCGACCTATTCTCAAACTTTAAATGGGTAAGATCCAGTGGTTAATTAGTTGAACTGTTGGGATTAATATGAACTCCAAGTGGGCCATTTTTGGTAAGCAGAACTGGCGATGAGGGATGCTCCTAACGCTTGGTTAAGGTGCCAAAATGCTCGCTCATCAGATACCATAAAAGGCGTTGGTTCATTTTGACAGCAGGACGGTGGTCATGGAAGTCGAAATCCGCTAAGGAGTGTGTAACAACTCACCTGCCGAATGAACCAGCCCTGAAAATGGATGGCGCTGAAGCGGGCTACCGATACCAAGCCATTGCTACGATTTTGAAAATGATGCTTTTGAACTGTTTTGTAGCAATGAGTAGGAAGAAGTGGAAATTGTGACGAAGCATTTGGGTAAGCCTATGTGGAACGGTTTCTTGTGCAGATCTTGGTGGTAGTAGCAGATATTCAAATGAGAACTCTGGAGACTGAAGTGGAGAAGTGTTCCATGTGGACAGCAATTGGACATGGGTTGGCCGGCCCTAAGCAATAGCTTAACTGCGATGATAATAGATATTATTATTGTTGAGTAATTTGTATTCTCGGTAATATATAATATCGACTTGCGAAAGGGAGTCGGGTCAGTATTCCCGAGCCAGGACGTGGATACTCTATATAATGTACGGTAACGTGAAAGAACTCCTCGACGCAGGCAGATGCCCTGGGAAGCGTTGTCTTTGCTTTTTAACAGCCTATTTGATTTCTGTACCCTGGAATCAGTTTAGCTGGAGATAGGGTTAGATGGCTGGTATTGAATCTTGGTTTCCAAGGTGTCTGGTGCGCTCCTGACTGCCCATGAAAAGAGGAGGGATAGACTTTGTTATTTGCACCCCTGGCCGTACCAATAACCGCATCAGGTCTCCAAGGATAGCAGCCTCTGGTCAATAGAATAAAGTAGGTAAGGGAAGTCGGCAAAATAGATCCGTAACTTCGGGAAAAGGATTGGCTCTGGGGGCTGGGTACATTGCGCGCCGGTGACCTTTATATAATGGAGCTTGGGAGTGCTTCATGCTTTGCGGCGTGTTGCGGATTTGAGCACTGTCTGTATTGTGTTCCGGAGAAAAGGTGGTGGTGGTTTTTTCTATTGTCGTTGTTGTTGTTGTTGTGCGGGTGCATTTTTTGTGCTCGTGTGATGATGATGATGGAGAAGATTACTACTACTACCGTGCGTGGACGGTGAACAGCTAACTCAGAACTGGAGCGGACAAGGGGAATCCGACTGCTTAGTTAAAACAAAGCATTGCGATGGCCATAACTGGTGTTGACGCAATGTGATTTCTGCCCAGTGCTCTGAATGTCAATGTGATGAAATTCAATCAAGCGCGGGTAAACGGCGGGAGTAACTCTGACTCTCTTAAGGTAGCCAAATGCCTCGTCATCTAATTAGTGCCGCGCATGAATGGATTAACGAGATTCCCACTGTCCCTATCTACTATCTAGCGAAACCACAGCCAAGAGGAACGGGCTTGGCAGAATCAGCGGGGAAAGAAGACCTTGTTGAGCTTAACTCTAGTTTGACTTTGTGAAATGACTTAGGAGGTGTAGAATAAGTGGGAGCCTTTTGGCGTCGATGAAATACCACTACTCTTGATGTTGTTTTACTTATTCCGTTGAGTTGAGACGCATGATGTGTGTTTGCGTTCATGTGTTTTGGATTTAAGGTGGTGGTTGTGTCTCTTGTTGGTCATTGCTGCTACTGATTTACGCGGAAGACACAGTCAGGTTGGGAGTTTGGCTGGGGCGGCACATCTGTGAAAGAATAGCGCAGGTGTCTCAAGGCAAGCTCAATGAGAACAGAAATCTCATGTAGACCAGAAGGGGAAAAGCTTGCTTGATTTGGATTTTCAGTACGAATCCAAACTGTGAAAGCATGGCCTATCGATCCTTTAGGTCTGAGAAACTTTTTCAGCTAGAGGTGTCAGAAAAGTTACCACAAGGATAACTGGCTTGTGGCAGCCAAGCGTTCATAGCGACGTTGCTTTTTTATCCTTCGATGTCGGCTCTTCCTATCATTGAGACGCAGAAGTCTCAAAGTGTCGGATTGTTCCCCCGCCAATAGGGAACGTGAGCTGGGTTTAGACCGTCGTGAGAGAGTTTAGTTTTACCCTACTGATGATCTGATACTGCGACAGTAATCCAACTTAGTACGAGAGGAACAGTTGGTTCGGATACTTGGTAAATGCGGCTAGTTGAAAAGCTAGCGCCGCGACGCTCCCACCCGTTGGATAATGACTGAACGCCTCTTAAGTCAGAATCCATGCTGAATAGGTGCAGTGTTATTCACCATCTTCTATGTTTTTATGCAAAGAAACAGGCTCTCTCATCATCGTCATTTTTTTGATGGTGATGGGTTGTTGTCGTCAATCTCACCATAGTTCCATTGTCTGAGACATGGCAAAAAAGAGAAACACAATTCCAAACAGAGAAGATGATACATCCATTGTAGACGACTTTGGTGCAACCGGGTATTGTTAGTATGAGAGTAGGCTTGTCCTACGATCTACTAAGATAGCCTGTGTTGTTTGATGTGGTAATACTGGTTTGTACAGCTTGCGAGTTTTTCAAAAACCCACCCCAAAACGCCACGGGGACGGACGGATGGACACACACACACACACACGCATCATGCACAAACACAGACACACACACACATATGCACAGACAGACACACAGACAGAAACACACACACACAGAGATACACACAGACGGAAACACACACACACCCACACACACACACACACTATATCATAGAGGAGGAGTGAAGAATAAGAAGAGGGAAGAAAGAAGAAGAAGGGGTCGAGGAGGAGAAGAGGGATGGGCGAGGAAACGATGATGATTGTGGAACGCTGAAATAAAAGAAGATGCTGCTTCTTCTTGAGGTCTGTGCTGTGAACCATGAAAAGAATATATTGACCTGAACGTCAAGGTAACCCAGAATATTATCTAGATGTGATCATCTACAAGAAGGTTGATAGGGGAGATAGAGACGCCGACGAGGAGGGGAGATAGAGTCGACAACGGGAAGGAGGAGGAGGCGCAGGAGGAAACGATGGTTATTGCGTAGTGCTGTAATAATAGTGGCGCTACAATTCTACTACTTCCCAGTGCTTCTCCTTGCCCCTGTGAAGCATGAAAAGAAGGGATATTTTCTC
Organism: Onychomys arenicola; assembly: GCA_949786405.1. NCBI lineage: Eukaryota > Metazoa > Chordata > Mammalia > Rodentia > Cricetidae > Onychomys > Onychomys arenicola. The sequence continues at coordinate 83,421 of CATKUM010000227.1, read as the reverse complement.
GAACGTGTGGCTGCATACGAATGGGCACCATGCGCAACATCATTGTGCAACCATAATAAGATATCCAGACCACTCCGGGAAATTATGCCTTTCGGCCTCTCCTCCGTATAGTGCTGATGCAGAGAACTAATTACATATGAGGCAGGCGTTGTGATAAGCAGCGAAAAAACCCAGCACATACAGCATCCTCTCTCCACTAAAGCATCACCGCGGCGCCACCAATACTACTATCCCCAGGGGAGCTCCATCGGGACTTTTAACCACCGTGTCTACAATACGAGCAGCGACCCTTTCTGAAGCAGCAATGCCACCACCATATACTCTCATCACGTTTCCTCCCCTGTCTTCCCAACAACTAAAAACCGCACCAGGTCCCCTTCGCTCTTCAATACACTGTTTCACAGGAAAACAGCACTACTTGGAGCATATTTTCAAAGCAGCGGCTCAATCACTCTATGCCTGCACATCCCCTAGCCAACGACAGCAGCGAACAGGTCACAGCAACCTACTAACCACAGCTGCAGCGCCGTCCTTAGCACTAGTCGACAACGCTGTTTAAAGGTGAATAGGCTCAATAATGTATAGCACCAATTTTATTACGATGTGCAGACCGCACAGTTTCCAGGGTCTCTGAGAATATCGCCAGAAGGAAACATCCATCTGCCTGTGAAAGGAGAATACTACCACCTGATTTTTCGCGCTCCCCTTCCTGCCTTGCGCTGCTACTGCTAGCACAATTCTGGAGGACACACAACATTCTCGCTACAAGACCTCCACGTTCGCATGCCTGTTCTCGAAGTATCTCGAAAAGCGGTGATAATCAAAACAACTATCCACACCATCTCGTCTTTATCACTACATATGTCGCTCCCCCATTACTATCCACTACTAGTACTATCCTACGACGGCGATTGAATTATTGATAAGTATTGGTGGTGTGTCTGCTTTCTCGGATCTTGTTGCAGCTGTTCAAACTAGAAAATGTACTCTGGACGTTTATTACAGTTGGAGGCTTAGGTGTGTAGAATGTCTTCCATTACACTTCAAAATTTAGGCTACACTTCTACTACTACCACTCTTAACACTTCTGCGAGTACATTTCCCCCACGTATTGGTTTGTTCGGTTCTTTAAACATGGTTGCAGCCGTTGTGTTTCGAATATTATCGCTGAATGTGTAGTCATAAAAGATACGATTTGGAATTTGAGCTTCTAGGGGTTACGGCTAAGCTTTTAGAGTTTACCTCTGGCAATAATGTTACTACTGCTCGTGAAACTACTAAACATAATCCTACTACTCGTTATGGTACTACTACTACTTTACTACTAACAACACTACCTCTGACACAAATACTGCTACAAGTACTACTACTGCTACAACTAACACTAGCAATATTGCGATTGCATTTCCCACACGTGTTGGTGTTAGTTCTTCGAATGCCGACGCAGGTATGCGAGGTCGAATTATTCTCACGTAGAATGTGGACATAGGCTATATAGTTTTAGACATCACCCTACGGTGTGCAGCTCATTGCTGAGTGTCTGCTATTACTACTCTTGCCAATGTGTGTTCGTTTCACGCACGTGTTGGTGTGTCTGGTTCTTCCGATATTGCTGCAGTTGCTCTGTCTCGAATCCCCTTGATGTACACTTCCCACACGTGCTGGTGTGTGTCTGGTTCTTCAGTTACTGTTTCACCTGTTCTGACTCGAGACCTCTTCGCCGAATGCGTAGTAGTGTTAGAGTTTGAGAGTTGAATGACTAAAGTTTACGGCTAAAAGTTCAGGGTTTGTCTCTACGACTACTATCACTACTACTGCAAGTTCATTTCCCACGCGCGTCCGTATCTAGTTAGCGGATGCCGGCGAAGGTCTTTCGAATAGTTTTCAAAAAAGTGTACGCATATGCTATAGTGTTCGATGATTTGTGTCTTGGGTGTAAGGCTTAGGGTCTCGAGTTTGCTCTACTAGTACTGACAGACACTGCGTCTGCATTTCTCCCACACGTTGATGTGAGGTTTTCCGATTTCCGATGCAGCTCGTCTAGGGCAAATCATCCACATGCAAAACGTGGTGACGGCCTGGTGTCAACACTAGTGCCAGTGCGTGTTCGTTTCTCACACTGGTTCTTCCGATATTGCTGTAGCCGTTCTGTCTCGAATACCCTTGATGGAATGTGTAATAGGATTAGGATTTGAGAAACTGCTGTCTAGAGTCTACGGGTGGAAGATTAGGGTTTACCCCTAGTGATATTCTAAAGCTAATGCGAGTTCGTTTCCTACACAAGTTAGTGTCTGGTTCTGCGGATAGCAGTTGTGCTAGCTCGCATAATCCTCTGGTAAAGCATAGACGTAAGGCGCAGTGCTTGGTAACTGTCTAGAGCTCACATCTTAGGGGTTAGGTTTTGCCGTTACTGCTGTAGTAGGATCAAGATATGAGCGTAAGGTGTCTAGAGTTTAGGGTTAAGTGTTTAAAGTCTACCTGGAGCAATACTACTACTACTACTACCACTACTCCTCCTAGGTATATGACCAAACCAACGCAAGTTTTCGAATACTCTTTACGTCAAACAATCATTCTTCTCTCCCCACCGAGGATCTATGTATTGTGACTAAGCGATTGGGAGAGAGTCGCCCGAAGGTGTTACAGTTTCGTTTGTCACCTTGAGGCCAGGAAGACATGTTGAATGTTTACAGGCGCATCGCCGTCACGACGGTCCCGTATTATCCGGCACAATATGAGCACGTGGTGGAGACGAGCAACGTCAGTAGGGTGCGTGAAGTACTCTTCTCATTCGAAGAGGGCGTTTGCAGATTGGCGTGCTTGCTCGGGGAGAGCATATTTCGCGCCCGTCGAGAACACCGTTTTTCTTGTTCGCCAACTATTATTTGATGTTGTAGTGTACGTCATCAAGGTGCAGTATTCAATACCAAAGACAGTCGGTAGAGAGAGGTAGTCAGGCAGGTGCGTGGATTTACGATGGAAGACAGGAGGCCACTGTTGACGTAACACTCACAATTAGCAAAGAACGTAGATTGGGGACAGCAAGTAACAGAGAAAACGTGCTGTCTGTTTGGAGGTATACGGCAGTCAAGGAAACAAGTTCACATTCGTAAGGAGCCACCACCGATTCCACCCAGTTTCCATCACCTGCCTCGTTTCCTTTCAGCTACTTTTAAAACGCAATTTGAAGTCGCCGGAAACCACTAGAGGGAGCACCTATGCAGCGACATGAGAGAAAATGCTTACCTCTAGCCCAACCTTGTTCGTTACCCTGCACAGCTGATTCCATAAAGTATTTTTTCTGCCTTTTTGCACTGGTAGACGGAGAAGACCATGTGTAGGAAGCACATTCATAATTTTAGTGTGTGGCCGGTGGCTGCATTCTTTTGTCAAGTGGTCGTCGCATAAGCCCGCGTTTATGGTTGAAAAGGTGTGTGCCTTGGTGCAGCGATCCGTACCTGCGCAGCGCCCAGAGACGATCCGTGGTGGCAAACCAGTCTGCATGTTTATTCCCTAAGGCCGTACGCGCGAGCGTGTCCATCTGGACAACTGCACGCTGCAGTCATGTAAAATCGTCATGTCTCTCAGAGACTATAAAAAGACGCACCGACAACTATGCCGCCTTGAAGTCACATGTGCAGATTGGAGATGTACGGCTCTTTCTCCCTGAGTGGCTGAAATTCTTTTGATACATATCGCCGGCTGAATTATGAAGAAGAAGGGAGCCCGCGTTCTCATTTTTGGATGCACACATGGGAGCCAAGAAGAAGCACGCATGGATACATGTCACCACGAGCTCAAAGACGTAAGGCATCCTTTGTCTGTGCGCTACACAGAGAACGCGACACCCTTGCTCTAGCAGATGAGCTGCGAGAAGAGGACGGCCCTAGCCACGAGAAGGCAAGACACTCTTGCTGACAACGCGAGATTTCTGCGCCACACTGTCGTCTCCACTTGTGCCGGAAGAGAGCACACTCGCTGCCCATTTGAAGCCGCGGTTGCTGTCTCCTGTGCGCGTGTTAAGATAACTAAGGAGGAACGATTGAACTGATGGAGACGTAATGATCTCTGACCGTCTCCGAAAGGCCCCAGTTTTTTCTTCTGCCTGAATAATAGCTGGCCGCCGCTTGTGGACGACTCCTGTGAGGACGACTCCTGACTGACCGGACAAGTCTGGCGAGCTACGAAAGCTGAGAATCGCTGGGAAAGGGGACGTGTTGCATTCATTCAGTTGCTCAGTCCTAGCCAGGTAAGGTTGCATTTCTTGAGTGCTTGAAGAGGACTGTGAGATACAAAAATCCGTGAAAGGCAATCTCAATGTTGGGATTCGACTCATAATCCGGTATCCTTCAATGCTATATAACTGTACGGATAACAATTTCTCGAACATGATGCTCAGTGCGACAGTTGTAAAACACCTCTCTACAAATTGTATAGATTGGCATGCACCGCCTTCGCAGCCCATGTAATGTTGCTGGCATTATCTGATGAATTCAAGCTTTACACGCTCGAGACACGTTGCAGCACAGACTGCGTCGGAGTCTGGATTTACTTGTCAGCGTCTAAGCTGTGTGTAGCTGCAGTGGAGCGTCTGATTGCTGTCACTAAACCGCCGAGCCACTCGTGGCCCTGCGCTGTTGTGTGCTTCCTGTTTCGGGTCGCATTCCACGCTGATATTGACCCGCACAGTATGTATAATAATAAGCCTAGATACTCGGCTTCAGAACCGCCATGTCACGGATTCTCAGTCATCCTTGTGAATGTAGTGTACACGCACTCATCGTCACCTTCCGCAAGGACTACGACTCCGTGCAGCAACCCCGACAGCTTCGAAGGAAGCTGCAGCGAGGGTGAGTGTGACCGAAAACTCCTTTGGCACGCCGCAGTTCGCTTATGGGATGTAACGTGGAAGACACGGGGTAGTGCATCTTCTGCGGAAATGTGTACTTTGAAAGGCCCAAGTTTCTTCTTCTGCCTGAATAATGGCTGGCCGCCGCTTGTGGACGACTTCTGTGAAAACGGCGCTTGACTAATTGGACAGGTTGAACGAGTTACGAAAGCTAAGAATCTCTGGGCAAAGGGATGTTCTGTTTTCATTATGTTGCCCAGTCACAGTCAGGTAGGGTAGCCTTTCTTGAGTGCTTGAAGATGACTCAGATACACAAAAATCCGTGAAAAGCAATCTCACTGTTGTGATTCAACTCATGGTCCGGCATCCTCAAACGGTCCATAACTATACGGATTACGATTTCTTGAACATGCTGCGCAGTGCGACAGCTGTAAACGCCTCTGTACAGATTGCATAGACTGGCGTTTACCGCCTTGGCAGCCGTTGTAATGTTTTCGACGTTATCTGATAAAGTCATCCCTAACGCGCCTGAGACACGCTTATGTGCAGACTGCGTCAGATATTACATGTCAACGTCCTGGCTGTGTCTGACTGCAACGGAGCGTTTCAATGATGGTATTGAGTCACCGAACCTTTCATGTTCCTCTGCTGTAGCGTCCTTCCTTCCTGTTTCACGTCGCATTCCACCTTGACGTTGACCCGCACAGTTTGTGACAAGAATATATCTACCCACTTGGCTTCAGAACCGCAGTGCCAGGGATTCTCCGTCGTCCTTGTGAAGGAAGTACACACGCACTCATCGTTTCCTTCTCGCGGCGCAGAGGACCAGGACTCTGCGCAGCAACACCGGCAGCTTGAAAGGAAGCTAATGCAGAGTGAATGCGACTGAATACTTTTTTGGTACACCGCAGTTCGCATGTGTAGCTTGGCAAACCCGGGATAGTGCAATTTCTGCGGGAAGGTGCATTTTGCACATGTAGGATCCATAATGTGGGAAGAACGTCAAGTGTTTCTGAATACGGTATGTGCTCCGAAGCGCGTCGAAGTGATCTGGCGAATCCGATATTTCGTGCATAGAGTATTTCAAACGAACCGACGGTGCCGTATGCTGGAGAGCACGGCATGTGTGTAATACGATAGAACCGATACAATGTGTGGAGCGCGGCCCAGCATCTACGTGGTCTACGGCGCTGTTATTATCCTTAGCCGTGATGTTGCGCGTCCGGGTCCAAATCTTGCGCCGCATCCTGGTACACTGAGCCTTGAAACTGTGCTTGGTCATATATCATTCTAAATCTGGTCAAACGACCACTGTCGCGCCATGTTCGCGCTCTGCCGAATAGCATGAGTGCTTACATTTAAAAGCTTTCGACTAAATATAGTAGAAGTTCTCCTACAATAACCGCAGCGAAACCTGTTTATAAGCAAAGCGGTACAGAAGCTTGAGGCCTGTGTATAAATACATAAATTTGTACCAGCTGGCCACGGGGTCTCATTAGACTACCGCGCGCTCTAGGAGGACGTGGGACTGCGTGCTCAAGGCAACGCAGCAGATTGAGCAGCCCTTCACGCAAGCCGTGCTGCTGCCGCTTCTTATCGTAATGTACGTGGACGTCACCAAACACAAAGGATAGATGGACCTCAAGACGAATGACGTGGCACGGATATACGTGGAAACATAGTAACTTCTGCGGTGTAGCGGCAAGTCTCTGCGTCTGAAATCTTCAGTCCAAAATTACCTTACTCACCTGACTGCACACTGCCATATTGTGGTGCAGAATAAATGTCAGAACCATGGAGCTGCTGGTGTGGAGAGAGCGGATGCTCCCCTGAGAGTCGGTGACACGCGTTTTCTTCTCTGCCTGAAGAGGTACAGGAGACAGCGATGCCAGGATGCACCGGTGTCAAGGTAAGTAGAGAATGGAAGAGGTACCGACAGAGTTTGGCGGGCTCTTGCGTGTTGGCTACAGCACCGCAGCACGCATGTGCACAATGTTGTGCTCGGACTTGCGTTGTCGGGCACGACATTGCCAGACAGAGGCACAGGCGTATGATAGCGCCGCAGAGTTCTCACGCTTGAACGTTGTCGTCTGTCTCGCCTGGAGCTCTACCAGGAAGCGTTCATGCCGGAGTTTTCTCATGTGCGTTCACGACACCCCACATCAATGAACTAGTGATTTTAGTGTAGTGGTTCTGCCAGGACTAGATCATTGATGCCTCACCAACGTAACGATACAAGCCACAAAAGCTGTCGCAGTGGAAGCAGAGATGTATATTTTGCGTGGGGGGTCTCGATGAAGACAATACAAGACTTAATAGAGAAAACCAAAGAATAAGATCAGGCAGCACAGATAGGAATAAATGAGACAGGTACGCATAAGTACAATCTACAGAAACGATATGTGTTTGTTTTGAAGACGGACAAAATACTGCTACACGTAGACGTTAAGAGAACCCGAGAGCGAATGCATCTGCAGATTAGGTCGTTGATATTTTGGGTCGGTACCCGACTGTGTGAATGTGGGAAATCCCGTTGAAACGGATGTCCGTCGCCAACAGCTGCGGATCACACTTCTCACGTCGACCCGTCGGGTTTGTGATCAGCACCACGCAAAAATGCGCTCGATTCAAATGCACTCTTGTCTTGCTACAATTCTACCAGTGCCCGAGCATTTATCCAGCAACAGCCGCGTGCTTCTGGGAAGACGTGTTCGCCCATACTGATCGATCCTCTGCTCCATTATCGCGACAGTGACGTAGAAAACTGCAGGCCCACACGTTTCTAAGCGGCTTATCCTTCTTCCACTAGATGAGACGTCCCACGGCCTCAAGCCCTGACTACGTAATAATGCCGAATACCCAAACGTAAGTTGAGACAACAATACCCTGGCATACATATGACAGACTTCCTCTGTTAATGGTCAATGACGACCCTGGACCTCTCTGAGGGTCTAAGTACCGTCTTGCTGCAACTGCGCCGGCGTCTCCGCCACGCATGGCTGGTGTTCTACGTCGTGGGCGAAAACCCGGAAGGACAGACATGTAGTCCAACGCACAGAAAGCAGAGCCAACGGAAGCTCCGATACATCGGCAGATGTACGGTTGCAGAATATTTACCAAGTTTGCAGTGGCTGCACAAATACTGAGGAAGACGCCACACCAGCACAATTCGTCGTAGGGGACGTAAGCATTGTAGAAATACGGTTTTTCTCCGGTTTGCATCGTCTCATTTAATCTGCTGATTCCTAAGCTGCGCTACATCGCTGTAGTGCGGAAGACGTAAACCTTGCTCAGTGTGTTTTCACAGGTCGGGACAGCCTTGATCGTCCAACTACTCGCAGTCTTCCTTTACCACAGCACGTCGTCTATCCTTTATAGCTTGCGGACTACTTGTGCACCAAAGCCGCCGGCTTCGTGTAGGGGAACTGTTGGCAAAGTGCTAGTCAGTTCCTTCTTTCTTTTCCTCAAAGTAGTGCATGTCTCTATGCATTCCGCAGTCCGCCGTGTGTCGCGATACCGCATATGTGGCAAATTTAATGGTGCAAACTCAAGCAGTGTGAACGAGTGAAAACTGGTCTCGCAGGAATGATGTAGCACGTGGGAGAAAAGAACCCCATCTTCAGCCGCGCACACTGACACCATGTCCGCACGACTGCTTCGAGACAACAAACGGGAGCTATCTACGGCGCGTCGCCACTCAGTCGGTGCGTGCCGAAACCAACACAAGTGTACGAAAATTCAACAACATGAACTTATCGGGTGACACGCATGAATGCATGCGCTAGCGATTGAAAGCACCTTCGACTACATTGCCCACGACAAGAGAAACTGTAGCAAGGTGCGGCTCGCCTTTCTACACCTTTGCAAAAATGCTTATATGCACACGGAATCCCCCATGTCAACTTCATTGTGCACTGATGTGTTTGAATATGGCCTTCAGACCATGCGCGGACGACCGACGTACGCTTTAAGAGTGAAGGAGCAGTTATGACTACTGTGCACTTCAAGGCCACACCGCGTTGTCATTCCGTTAAAAGATCGGGGGTGCGGCCCTCACACCAGTTGAACTCACAAGCTGTCTCACATCATCTAGCAGATACGTTCCGCGAATGTACGCCAGTTCTAAGAGTATGAGCGACTCAAGACCAAAAGAGGGGGCCTTGTGAAGTTGCACGATAAACACGTCGCTACCTGCGCAAACGTTGTCGCTGGCGATGCGAGAACGTCCATCTGTCCCGGACACTAGCGTTGCTGGACAAAACGCTGAGAAAGAGTGTCCCACGCTGTTGGACGAAAGGAAGTATGGAGGCTGCATTAATGTTGGCTTCGCACTGGGAGCTTAGCCGCGTATGCCCTTTTCCATAGGGACACCACACCGGGGGTGACAGCGACGCGCTGACACTGCGATTTGAAACACGTCGCAGTACCGTGTCGCTCGGAGGTGTGAATGCCGACACTGTGATTCCAGACACATGGCCTTCACCCGTGACATTTCATCGACACAGCAGTGTCTACGATTATAGAACGATAATGGCGACTCACTTTTTCACTAGTAAACCCATGCGAACAAATCGTAGTACCTCATAGATAACGCCGCCTGTCTCCACGCCAAGCTTCTGACAAGAAACTGTCATGTGTCCACCGCGACGACGTGATGTACCACGGAGTTTGAAGGTCCACCACGTGGAGACCAGAGGCCGCCAGCTGTCAGTGTGGAACGCTGTACCTGGGCGTGCACACCTGTTGCGGAGTGCTGAATATTGCGAGATTAGGGTTTAAAGCACGTTGTTCGTTGTTGTGTGTTGAGTGTGGGGATGGATACATGGTTTCTCTGCCAGTAGAGTTCGATTTTCGCACCTGCTCTGGAGCACTAGCCTGGTTTTGTGGAGGCTAATACAGTATTCGGCGCTGTCAAGGCTGCATGGTTTTTCAAGGCGACTTCGGCAGTCTATGTCGTCGATGTGCGGTCGCCTCACAATATCTGGCCACTGCGGACGTCCTTGTACTCTATAACAACTATGCGTAGTACTGCAGTGGTACTGGCGGGCTGGAGGAACTTTGCTTTGGAATTTTTGCCGACATCGAGTGAACATGCAGGTGACACAGGGTGCAGAACGATTTGAAATTACATCGTCGAATTTGAACTCATCAAGGTGGGTTACTTCGTCTGTGTAATCTGTAGAGGATAAGCATATGATGGAAGGAGAAACCTGCTGTGGACGCTTTCCTGCTTGAGGAAAGCCAGCGTCTGTTGGATGGTAGGGGAGACGCACAACGAACAGTGTGGTCTGAGACATTTGTCGGGTTGTGCATATAAGTTGAAGCATTTTCCTTTTACGCTGTAGGTTTCACTGACGGACAGTCCTACTGCTACCACATTTGCATGGGACAGCGTGGTAATATGTTTCCCCTCGTAGTCAAATATATATATATATATATATATATATATATATATATATATATATATATACATGTAGACGTAGACGTCTCTTCCCCACTGGCACAGGTCATTGGGGAAGCACGGGATGATGCGACGTGAGGACGATTTGTACCGATTCTACTCATGACTACTTGGTGGTTGTGTCGAACTAGCGTGTGCTCCAGAATTTCAGTCGGTTTTTCCACCTTTCTGAAGACGATTTTTACGGATTTTAGTCGTGACTATTTGGCGGTTGTGTCGAACTAGCGTGTGCTCAGGAATTCCAGTCACTTCCTCCACCTTTCTCCGGCGTTACTGAAGCAGAACCGATTGTCACCCTCAAGGGGGAGGAAAAAGGGATGGAGACGGAAATGGGACAGCTCCTGGATTGCGGCCGTCATGCTCGCTATCAGTATATTTACCATTGCGCGAGTAGAGCATTGGCTGAGGGAACAAGATTTGAGTTGTACGTTAGAATTTACCTTTCCTGCGGTTGCATACCTTTGATACATCGTGCTCTCATGATGCGTTGCAGTTTCTGAAACACGTCGGAATCTTTCTCTCTGCTGATACTTCTCTTCACGTCGTCTGCTCATTCAGAGAGGTCATGATGCGTTATGCTGGTTTCTGGCGACTACGCTTACGTGGGCATCTTTAATATATGCACAGCCAGGTGAGACCAGGATATGGTGAATGAAATGTAGTCGACAGATGAAACACTTGCTGTTTCACGCCGTGATGCAATACGGTCCTGCGGCGCAAATACTTCCGTGCTGTTTATGCAAAATTACGTACTTGCTGAACTTCGTTTCAGCTGTCTAAAGGTAAGCCTATCAGTACGTGAGCTGGTATTACAGAAACAGCGATGCGCTTTTTCAAGGCTTGAAAGGTCGCCTGTCTCCTCCTCTCAGAGATGACCTCTAGCCATTATTTTTTCCCCTTTTCCTACGCTGGAAACAAAATACTTGTGTGCCTGTGTGTCCTAACGTGCGTAAAACAGTCAGGGGCTAGCTTACCTGGATATTCTGTGAGTGAAAAACTGGTCCTCTACCCTCCGTCATCGCTCTTCGTGCAAGCCCGTCATTCTTGTGCCAGTCTTCTGTAACGGGTTTCTCGTGAGTAGGCGTACGTGTGCACCTGCGGTTTTTGCACAGCCAGGTGAGACCACAGGATATGGTGAATAACATTTGGCCATAGAAAATTGATGCACTTGCTCTTTCACGCCGTGATGCAACACGGTGCCACAGCGGAAATCCTTCCGTGCTGTCTATGCCAAATAAAACGTGCTTGCCGAACTCCGATTTTTAACTGTCGGGAGGTAAGTCTATCAGTATGTCAGCTGTTACCTCAAAAACAGCGATAACTTTTCAAGGCTACAAAGGTTGCCCGTCTTCTCCTCTCAGAGATGACGTCCAACCACTGTCTTCTCCGTCTTTCCCTACACTCACACCAAAATACTTGTGTGCCTGTGTATCTGAATGTACGTAAAACTCTCAAGGTCTAGCTTACCTGAGAATCTGTGTGAAGGCTGCCCTTCTACCATCCGTCATCGCTCTTCGTGCACGCCCGTCGTCCGTGTGCCAAGTCTCTGAAACTGGCTGTCTTACCGTCTTCTCTGGTGAACCGTCTCCCCTGTGCCATTACACGAATGGAACACAATGACGTGCATTTTAGATGCACGGAATCACTTGACCTGTCCTCCCTCTTAATGCTTTCCCCGTTCAGTTGTAATGCCCACAAGCAATCGTTATCACTCCAGTAGTGTTGCCGCATAAGCTTGTGCAAGCATTCGGTCCGCACCTTGTCCCAAGTTGCGCGCTTCCTCTTTTGCAAGTATAGAACGCCCACCCTGTCGGACTCCGGGCTGGTGCGAGTTGCATCACCTGTCAGAAAAGTGGCTGCTCGCATCCAGTGTAGTTGCGACGCTACGGGAGATATGGCGTGGCAACAATGCTACAGATGTACGTGTTTTTATTTTGCCTAGGGATTAACTGGGGCGGTGTAAGAAGGCCTCAAGAGCCTGCAAACCTGCACACAGATGTGAACGGACGGTGCAAGCCATGATGTGCTTTGTTGCTGTATGGTACGGAGGGAATTTGGTTTCATCCCCCTGGAACCTCGTTCCCCTTGTGCGCCGTCGTGCGTCTTGGTATTCCATCTTTGACAGGTGCATACTCACTTTCGTTTCTGGCTTCGCCGTTCATGCACACGAACCCGCGCTGTGTATCACATGTAACACGTATTGCCAAGGAAGTTGCACGCATGTAAATGCAGTTCAAAAACTGTATACACATCCGACTGAAGATGGTGACGATTAAAGCATCCGCGTTCCCGCTTCGCAAGACGCCGACAAGCTTCAGCTGATACCACACGTACGACGACGAACAAGGATATCTCTAATGTCTCCCTGAAGGTGCTTGTACATACGAAACAATGGACTAATGTGTTCCTATCCTCATGGTGTCTTGCTTTGTTAAGGAAGGAGATCTAGGGTTGTTGGAAGAGAAGAATGATGAGCTGCCAACCTCGTAGTACAGTAAGAAGGGTTGCCCAAAATGAGCGTAACCTGGCTGGTTCTTTCGATTGTTGTATGCGTGCCTGGAGGAGTTAACGTTCGCCTTTATACTCCGAAACGGCTGGTGGCTCACTATATAGTCCATTGGTTGTTTATACTACACGTGCAAACGTACTAACTCTGCGAATAGTACTCGCGCATACACTAGCTCCCTCATGAAGTAATATTGCACACTATTCCTATTCTTCGACGACGTGCATTCGTAGAAGAACTTCATTTATCCTCTACTGTGCTTTGTTGCTCGACGGCAGACGCATATACTCTCCTTTTGTTGAGGTTGGAGAATTGGGGCACGAAGATGCCATCTCGGCGAAAGCGGGTCTACGTCAGCGTAGTACTACGTCTTTTCCAGCATTGCTAGGAATTACCGAGCAACGAGTTGCAAATCAGTGGAGAAGCGGAACCGCTCTGGCTCGATCCTGGGAAAGATGGGAAATTCCTCTAAAACCTTTACACTTCTCAGATCCAGCTTATTATAATCCTACCGCGAGACGTCGACCACATTGGTCAAGGACCGAACCCTTCGGTCGGAGTTGGGTGTTAGCTGGAAGAAGCTGGAGAATTCGAGGGCACACGGAAGAAGAATTCAAGTATGTGCAACACTACGTAGATTTGGAGCCGCCCCTGCAGCCCTCTGAAGTACTGCAGATTCATGAGGTACAGAGGCAGCAAAACAGAACCGCAGGACTCGAGTGGCCAGGAGCCGATACAACAGTGCCACCTCTGCAGTGGACAGCCGCTACCTCGGTGCAGAAGCTGATCAATGAAGCCTTTAAACAGGACGCACTTAGAGGTCTGAATAAGCGAGCGGTGCCCAAGGTGATCATGCGGCATCTCAGGCTGGCCTTTGAAGGTAAACTATAGCTGCCATTACCGACCACAACACGCCAGTAAGAAGGTGGGGTACATGGAAACTGCTGCCGGGTACCATCGTGCATATATCACTCATACTGATGTAGGACTCCCAGGGCATGCTTCTCTCCATTCTAGAAGTACAAAACGCGTGTATTACCACTTTCCAAGCTATGACACAGGAACGATAATCGTGGAATGACTCGTGATGATTTACGTTCACAAGCAGACGACTGAATGTGCAATTGCCGATACGGCTCGACGCTTTCTTTTCAGTTCACGTGGTCAAACTACTCCTTGCACATATCGTTCGACAGAATGAACCTGCAGAGAGTATGTCTGTAATATACAAGCAATGGGGCTCGATCTTGACTAGTATGAACTTTTGCCTTACCAGAAGCAAGAATATTAAGAAGGGAATTCAAACCGTACGGAGGAAGGACTGTAGGTTCGCTTTGAACGTGTTATCAGAGGAGACCACATAAGAACGTACATGCCAACGCAAAGAGGCTCGTACGTCTTTATGTGGTCTTCTATGCTAAAATGGTCTCTGAAAGACCGCTACTTTACTTTGCGTAGGTACGGGCGCAATTCCCCCCCCCCCCGAGAGGCTGTCAACGGATCTTAGCCGTACAGCGGCTATCTGAAAGCCTAGAGCCTCTATGGGTCGTACAGTGCTACCTGGCTCTAAAACGAATGAGATACACTGCTAATTGTTCTCGTAGCGAACACAGAGGCACTCCTGAACGCTCTATACGAGCTAAGGAACTAATTCTTTTCCGTGTAAGCATGTAGATTATTTTATTACGTTCTTGGAGAATATAACCGACGAGCGATAATGGTGCAGCCGAGTTCGACCGTGCTTGCGCCAACTGGGAAGTAGGGAAAATTAAGTTTTTGCTATTGATTCTCTACACATAACCTACATGAATGGTATTCAAGCACAGCGATGCCTGGACTGTATCGGTACATGTAAGCGTACACGCCTGTGTTGTCACGTCAGAAAGCAAGTATCGTATAGGCGGCATCATGTAGCACGTGTGCTGCTCACAGTTAACGCACAGCGTACACGCGGAATTGTCTGCACATATGTCGGCCGCTGGTTTACTCAGGAGGCACCGCGTAACGCGTTACATACCATACTAGTAGGGCTACTACTACTACGCTACACCTTGAAACTGCGCGACGCAGTACACCATCCAGGATCAGTCGACTGCACTTTAGGGAAAACCGAAGCTGAAGCAGACGTTGTAAAGAGATAGGGTATTAGGAAAACCTTATAAATTCCCTCCCACCTGCGAAGGCGGCACCTAACTATATGTCGTGCT
Source organism: Onychomys arenicola (assembly GCA_949786405.1). Lineage (NCBI taxonomy): Eukaryota > Metazoa > Chordata > Mammalia > Rodentia > Cricetidae > Onychomys > Onychomys arenicola. The sequence goes on along the minus strand of CATKUM010000227.1, from coordinate 68,398 downwards.
TGTTGATCCGCGCATATCAATCGTTGCACCAGCGTTCGCTCTCCACGTAGTACAAGTCCTCGCGTGAATACACACCCCGCGATAACCCTGAACAAGTGATAATCTGAAAGAAGGGGAGGAGGGGAGGAGTGGACGAGGCCGGAGGTGGTCGAGGCGGAGGAGGGTACAATGGGTATTGCGTAGTGCTGTAACAATAGCGCTACTATTATACCAGAGAGCAAGTGGTGCTAGTTGTTGTTGTTGTGTATGTGAAGCATTGGGGACACATACACTCACGAGTGAGCGGGTACACACGGACCGGCGGCATGCACAACATTGCGCATAACCAGAACTGTGAGGGAAAATCCGCTGTGCCTCGCGAGCCAGCTGTATGTCGCCGCTGCACAGAACGTTACAAACGACATGCCGCAGATATGGGTAGATGAAGCCACCACAGCATCCTCTCCCTACCGCCGCATCTTCTCCCTACCACAGCATAACCTCAGCCGCAGCTCATCTTTCCCTCCTATCGATGGTAGACAAGAATGGAACATCACCAGGACCTCCAGCTTGTATAGACGAACACCGACCCTTTCTGAAGCATCAGTACCACCATGTTTTCTTGCACTCCTCCGTCTTTGACTACTAATAACAAGAGCAGGTCCCTTTCTTCGATACTCTGTTTGACAGCCGGAAATCACTACAGGTACCATTCTCCTTATTACCTTTCAAAAGCAGTAGCTCTACCATTCTATTCCTGCACACCCCCCTAGCCAGCAACAGCGGCCAAGAAGTCACAGCACCCAACTAACCACAGCCGCAGCGCCATCCTTAGCACTACTCGTCGACGAGGATTGAAAATGATAACGCACAACGTGTAGCACTGTTGTTACTACGAAGTGTAGGCCATATAGTTTCCGGGGTGTTTGGGAATATCGCCAGAAGGGAACATCCATCAGCGTGTAAAGGAAGATACGACCATATGATTTTTCGCGCTCCTCTACATGCCTTGCGCTGCTACTGCTGGCGAAATTGTGGACACACAATGTAGTGGCTACAAAATGTTCAAGTTCGCAGGCTTTTCTCGAAGTATCATCTGCAAAAGCGGCGACTACCAGAATAACTATTCACACCGTTCCTTATTTATCAGTACATATGTCTCTCCTCTATTACTACCCACTACTACTACTACTACTACTACTACTATTACTACTGCTACTACTGCAACCACATCTACCACCACTACTACTGCGAGTTCGTTTACCCCACGCGTTGTTCTGCTTCTTCCCACACAAATACAGCTGTGCTAGCTCGTATAATCCTCAAGTAAAGTGTAGGCGTAGGGTATAGTGTTTGACACCTGCCTGCAGTGTGCATCCTAGGGGACAGGGTTTGCTGTTACTGGTGTAGAAGGATGAACGTTTGAGCTTTAGATGTCTAGGTTCTACGGCGACGGGTTTACCACTCAGGTCTACTACTACTACTAATAATAATACTAATACTACTACTACTACTACCACTACTACTACGATTACTGCTACTACTACTACTACTACTTCGACTACTCCTACTACTACGACCAATACTACCACTCTTACTACTGCGTCTACTACTACTACTACTACTGCTACTACTACTACGACTAATATTACTACTAGTGCGCGTTCATTACCCACACAAATTGGTTTGTGATTCTTCGGATACTGATGCAGCTGCACTACCTCGGTAAAAATGAAGTCGTAGGTTATAGTGTTTTAGGTTTCGGTGTCTACGGTGTTCGCCCTAGTATCTTGGGTTTGGTGCTACTACTCTAACAGCACTGCGTGTACACTTCCCACCCGTGTTGATGCGTCTTGTGCTCCATCGAATACTGTTCCAGTTGTTGAATGTCTAATGTTCCTCAAGCCAACTGTAGACATAATGTACAGACTTTGAGGTTTAAGTGTTTAGAGCATGAGGCAAAGGGTTTAACGTTTACCACTAGTAATACAACTACTATTACCAGTTGATTTCTCACACAAGTTGGTATCTACTACTTCGGATACCGATATACCTGCTCTATTTCATGACAAATGCGTTCGTAGGTTATAGTGTCTGAGGATTCGGTGTCTAGGGTGTACGGCTTAGGGTCTTGACTGTGCTGTTCCTACTAATGGCAGTGCATGTAGACATCCCGCACGTGTTGTGGTGTTGTGTGCTTCATCGGATACTGTTGCAGTTGTTCTGTGTCGAATGATCGTGAAACCAAGTACAGACATAGTATATATATCTTGAGGATAAAGTGCTTAGGGCTTACAACGGCTAAGGGCTGAGAGTTTACTTCAGGTAATTCTACTGCTGCGAGTGCATTTCCCACACACGTTAGTATCAGAACTAATGCAGCTGTTGTATCTCGAGCACCCCCTACAAAATGAAGTTTTAATGTTCAAGGTCGGAGGTTTAGGCTCGTAGGCTTCGCAGCTTAGGGTTCAGACTTTTGGGTCTCCATTTACGCGAATTGCTACGGCGAGTGTATTTGCCCCACGTACGCCTCAGGCACTGTTGTCTGTAATTCTTCCTATATTCTTGCACTTGTTTCTTCTCGACACCCCCTTGTGGAACGTGTCGTCCTATATTTGAAGTCTGAAAACTGGTGTCTAGGGTCTACTTTAGCCTCAAGGGTTCAGGGTTTACTATTACTAGTAGTACTGCTACGAGCCCTAGTGTGTATAATTCATTACTACTACTACTACTACTACTACAACTACTACTCGTTCCACCACTAGCACTGCTAATGCTCCGAGTATTACTGATCTTTCCTGTGTTGGTATCTGTGGTGTTTCGAATACTCTTTCAAGTGTTCTATCTCAAAGACACCTCATGAACAATAAACACCAGGCGCCTTAGGACTGAGCTTCTCTATTCAGGGTTTACAGCTTTACGTCCAGGGTGGAGAGTCACTACTACTACTACTACCACTAATACAACTAGTATTGCCAGTACAACTAATACTACTGCGTGAGCCTGTGCTGGTGGGGTCTGGTTCTTCGGATGCTCGTCCACCTGGTCTATCTCGAACCCTCTTCATGAACAACGTCTCCACGTGCCTTAGCTTTTGAGCCTGCGTGCTTATGATATACAGGTTCACGCTCACGATGTAGAGTTCAGTACTACTACCACTACTACTATTGCTACTATTATTCCTACTACTACCACTTTTACCACTAGTTCTGCGAATTCGACTGATTATGCTGCCCCTTGCTGCGTTGCTGTGTCTACTACTTCGGTTACTGTTGCTGCCTTTCTCTCCCGTGCAGTGCACGTCCAAACTGTATCTTACTGCTGTGGAGAAGGAGGCCGCACCATGGCACAACTGCAGAAGTGGCCAAAGATCGATGTCAGTGCAGCGACGAGGCCACGAGCAGTCCCATTAGACGCAGCTACGGTCTGGCCGCTTTTTTGTCTCTCTCGCACCCGTTGACGTGTTCAAGAGATAGACTGGTCCAGGACGTATTGGAAGCAAGTGTACTTGGAGATTTGACAAACACTCGAGATGCTTTGTATCCCGAGGAAAATAAACAGAGTCCTTGCTCCCCACAAAGGACTGCACTGCTGACGCGTAGCCTCTCGGAAGGAGAAACATACGAGAACGAGTGTCTCTCCTTGTGTAGTGCGGTCGTCAAGGACCCCATTCTTTACGGACTCGAGCGTCGAGAGCCATACATAGGTACTCTGGAGGAAGCGTTGCACCGTATGTAGCCATTAGCGCACACGTCTTCGTCAAATACAGACAGATGATAATGCACTGTGGTTGTCTACGTCAAGCAGTCATTTCGAGTGAAGCAGTGCACTATTTACAACTACAGTGGATGGAAGGTGTTTGAAAAACGTATACGAAGTCAGGTTTGCTTTCCAAACACCTATCAGCGTTTACATCCTAGTCACTAGAGAGAGATCTTGTCCCCTTAAAAGGAGGACTGAGTTCTTCCCTCCCCCAAACAAAAGTCGAGTGCTGACGGACAGTACAGGAGAGATACAAGAGCCAGTATTTGTTCCTTGTGTTGTGCACTGAAGAGGAGCCGTTATTCACCTTGGACCAAAACGTAGGCACTTATCAGAGACAGCGAAACCCGGAACACTGTTGACGCGCTTTAGCAGTGTGTATTTCGCTATTACGGCATGAGTGCTATAGGTAGGAGATGGAATGCTGTTTAGAAATCGGGTACGACGTCAGTTTGGAAGAATGTAATCAGCCATAAGCCGTCTTCCTGGCGGCCAGGCGTCCTGAACGTGGGCATGAGTAACCGATAAAACAAGCCCATGAAGGAGAAGACGCTCACGATTGTAGACGCTAATGTGTGGAAGAGATCTATTTAGCAATTAGACACCGTAGACGTGTGTGAGAGGACCTGGTCGCTTGTCTACAGGAGGAAGGGCAAGAAAACCCTCACGATTGTAGACGCTAATGTGTGGAGGAGATCTACTTGGCAACTAGACACAGTAGACGTGTGTGAGAGGACCTGGTCGCTCGTCTACTAGTATTAGTGAGGGGTTGCGAGTAGTATCCGAAGAGGTGGGAAGGCAAGAGTGGCACGTCTTTCTGCCTACAACATGTTGTAGCAGAAGTGGATTGTTCGTGTGTGTGATGGTTGGAAAGGTTTTGGGAAGGATGGTTAGACGTAGACAAATACGTAGACAGATTCGGATTAGGGTTTAGGGTCTGGGTAGTACCGCCGTATGACGGTGTGAAAGGTGGGGGATGGGATTGATGTGTATATATATCTAGTAGTAGAC
>CATKUM010000227.1:36146-53646 GCA_949786405.1 Onychomys arenicola | reverse complement strand
ACACACAGCATCCTCTCCCCACTAAAGCATCACCGTAGCGCCTCCACTACTCTTATCCCCGCGAGAGCTCCACCAAGACTTTTTACCACCGTGTTTGAAATACGAACAGCGACCCTTTCCAAAGCAGCAGTACTACCACCATGTTCTCTCTCATCACGCTTCCTCCCCTGTCTTCAACAACTAATAACACCAGCAGATCCCCTTTCTTCTTCGATACACTTTTTCACAGCGAGACAGCACTATTACTCCTGTATCAAATCTTCAAAGCAGCAGCTCAACCACTTGACTCCTGCAACCTACTAGCCAACAACAGCAGCGAACAAGTCACAGCAATCGACTAACCACAGCCGCAGCGCCGTCCCCGTCCCCCTTCGCACTAGCCAACAAAATCAACAACAACGGGTGAAGGTGAATAGGCACGATAATGTATAGCACCATTGCTATTACGATTTGCACACCGTACAGTTTCCGGGGTGTTGGAGAATCTCGCCAGAAGGGAACATCCACCGGCGTGTGGAAGGAGGATACCGCCACCTAATTTTTCGCGCCCCTCTACCTGCCTTCTTGCGCTGTTACTCCTAGCACAATTCTGGACGACATACAACATTGTCCCTAGAAGAGCTCCAAGTTCGCATGCCTGTGATTATCAAAACAACTCTCCACGCCATCTCGCCTTTATCACTACATGAGGCACTCGCCCATTACTATCCAATACTAGTACTCTCCTAATACGGCGATGAAAATATTGATAAGTATTGGTGGTGTGTCTGCATTTTCGGATATCGTTGCAGCTGTTCGAACTCGAAAATCTACTCTGAACGTTCATCACGGTTGGAGGCTTAGGTGTGTAGAATTTGTTTCCTGCGCTTCAGGGTTCAGGCTTCTACTATTACTACTGCTACCACTCTTAGCACCCCTGCGAGTACATTTCCTTCACGTGATGGTGTGTTCGAGTCTTCGGATATGGTTGCAGCCGTTGTGTCTCGAGAATATATGTAGTCATAGAAGATATAGTTTGAGATTTGAGCTTCACGGGTTACTAATAAGCTTTTACAGTTTACCTCTGGCAATAATGGTATTACTGCTCGGAATACTACTACTCATAATACTACTACACGTAATATTACTAATCGTAATAATACTACTCGTAATGATTCTACTCGTAATACTACTACCACTGCTAAATCTACTCCTAATACTACTACCACTGCTAATTCTACTCGTAATACTACTACAGCTACTACTACTACTACTGCTAATACTACTACTACTACTACTACTACTACTACTACTACTACTACTACTACTACTACTACTACTACTACTATAACTACTACTACTATAACTACTACTACTACTACTACTATTACTACTACTATAACTATTACTACTACTACTACTGCTAATACTACTACTACTACTACTATTACTACTACTACTACTGTTACGACTACTACTACGGTTAATGCTACTACTAGTACTATTACTAACATTACTACCACTCATACTAGTTCGACTACTAACAGTACTACTAAAACTACCAATATTGCGATTGCATTTCCCACACGTATTGGTGACTTCGAATTCCGATGAAGTTAGGCGAGGTCTCACGTAGACTGCTGACATAGGCTATATAGTTTTTCACCTCCCCCTAGAGTGTGCAGCTTACTGCTGAGTGTCTGCTATTACTACTAATGCCAACGTGTGTTCGTTTGCCGCACGTGTTGGTGTGTCTGGTTCTTCCGATATTGCTGCAGTTGTTTTGTCTCGAAACCCCAGGACCGAATGTGCAGTAGAACCAGGGTTTGACGATTTGCTGTCTAGAGCTTACACGGAGGGGTCCAGGGTTGACCCCTACTGCTTTTTTATTTCCCACACGTGTTGGTGTGTCTAGTTCTGCGGGTACCGGTGCTGCTATGCTACCTCAACTGTTCCTCAACTACAGTGTAGACAAAAAACAGAGTTTGGCACCAGCCCATGGTGTCCAGCGTGGGGTATAAACATTGCTGTTACTACTAGTGCCAAAGTGTGTCCGTTTTCCACACGTGTTTGTGTGTCTGATTCTTCCGATACCCATGCAGCTGTGCTAGCTCGATGAACTGTCAATCAAATTGTAGGCTTAGGATATAGTGTTTGACGCCCTCCGAGAGTGTACAGCCTAGGATGTAGGGATAGCTGCTGCTGCGCTAATGGCACTGCGTGTACACTTCCCACACGTGCTGGAGTGTGTCTGGTTCTTCAACTACTGTGGCACGTGTTCTGACTCGAGACTTCTTGGCCGAATGTGCAGGAGGGATAGGAGTTGAGGAGTAAATGTCTAGAGTTTACGGCTAGACGCTCAGGGTTTTTCTCTACCACTACTATTACTACTAGTGCGAGTTCATTTCCCACGGACGTTGGTATCTGGGTCAGCGGATGCCGGTGAAGGTCCTCCTCCATCTCAAATAGTCCTCAGGGAAAGTGTACGCATATGTTATAGTGTTTGATGATTGGTGTCTACGGTGCATGGCTTAGGGTCTCGATATGCTGCTACTAGTACTGAAACTACGTCTGCATTTCCCCCAACGTTGATGTGAAGTTTTCCGAACACAGATGCAGCTGCCCTACGTTAAATAATCCACATGCAAAACCTGGTGACGGTCTGGAGTCACCACTAGTATAAATGCGTGCTCGCCTCTCACACAGGTTCTTCCGATGTTGCTGTAGCCATTTTGTCTCGAATGCCTTAGGTGGAATGTGTGATAGGACTAGGGTTTGAGAATTCGCTGTCTAGAGCGTACAGGGAGGGGTTCAGGGTATACCTAGTGATATTGCTACTGCTAATGCGAGTTCGTTTCTCACAACAGTCAGCGTCTGGTTCGCAGATAGCAGCTGTGCTAGCTCGCATAATCCTCATGTAAAGCATAGACATACGACGCAGTACTTGATAACTGGCTAGGGTTCGCACCTCAGGAGTTAGGGTTTGCTGTTACTACTGTAGTAGGATCAAGGTATCAGCGTAAGGGGTCTAGAGTTTACAGCTAAGTCTTTAAAGTCTACCTCTAGCAATAATACTAGAACTACTACTGCTACAACAACTAGTACTACTTACTACGTCTACTACCACTACTACTACTATTATGTATGTATATATATATATATATATATATGTATATAATATAATATTACGCCAACACAAATTTTCCAATACTCTTTACATTTTAACAATCATCTTCTCTCGCCTCCGAGGATCTTTGTATTGTGACTATGCGGTTGCGAGAGTCGCCAGAAGGTGTCACAGTCTCGTTTTTCACCGTGACGCCGCGAAGACATGTATAATGTTTACAGGCGCATAGCCGTCACGATGTTCCTATAGTATCCGGCACAATGTGAGCACGTGGTGGAGACGAGCAACGTCAGAAGGGTGTATGAAGTACTCTTCCCATTCGAAGAGCGCGTTAGTAGATTGGCGTACTGCCTCGTGGAGAGCACATCTCGCGCCCGTCGAGAACACCGTTTTTACTGTTCGCAAAGTAGTATTTGACGTTGTACTGGATGTCATCAAAGTGCAATACTCAGTACCAAAGACAGTCGATAGAGAAACGTAGTCAGACAGGTGCGTGGATCTACGATGGAATAAAGGAGGCCACAGTTGACGTAACACTCACAATTAGCGAAGAACGTAGATTGAGGACAGCAAGTAACCGAGAAAACGTGCTGACTGTCTGGAGGTATACAGCGGTCAAGGAAGCAATTTTACATTTCGTACGAGCCGTCAGCGAACCCAGACTCCATCACCTGCTTTTCCTTTTAGCTACTCCTAAAACTCAAATTGACGTCGCCGGAAAACACTAGAGGGAGCACCTATGCAGCGAACACCTCGTTTCCTTTCAGCTACTCCTAAAACTAGAATTGACGTCGCCGAAAAACTCGAGCACTCATGCAGCGAACATGAGAGGAAAAGCTTACCTCTAGCCCAACCTTGTTCGTTATCCTGCACAACAGATTCCATGGAATATTTTTCCTGCCTTTTTGCACTGGTAGACGGAGAAAACCATGTGTAGGAATAAAATTTATGAATTAGGAATGACGCTTGTGTATGGCTGGTTGATGCATTCTTCGCTTGTGTATGGCCGGTTGATGCATTCTTCTGTCAAGGTTGGTCGCATGGGCCTGCGTGTATGATTGAAAAGGTGTGTGCCTTGGCGCAGCGATCCATACCTGGGCAGCGCGCAGAAATGATCCGTGGTGGCAAATCAGTCTGCATTTGTTTTCTCACGCCGTCCGCGCGAGTGTGTCCATTTGGACAACTGCCCGCGGCACACATGTAAAGTTGACATGTCTCTCAGAGACCGTAAAAAGACGCACCGACAACTATGCCGCCTTGAAGTCACATGTGTAGATTGGAGATGTACGGCTCTTTCCCCGTGAGTACCTGGAAATCTTATAGTACATATCGCCGGCTGAATTATGAAAAAGAGTGGAGCCCGCGTCCCCATTTTTGGATGCACACATGGGAGCCAAGAAGAAACACGCATGGATACATGTCGCCACGAGCTCGAACACGTAAGGCATCCTTTGTCTCTGCGCTGCGCAGACAACGCGATGCCCCAGCTCTAGCAGATGGGCTGCCAGAATAGGACGGCTCTAGCCACGAGAAGGAAAGACACTCTTGCTGACATCGGGAGATTGCTGCGCCACACTGCCGTCTCCACTTGTCCCGGAAGAGAGCACACTCGAAAGCCGCCCATTCGAAGCCGTGGTTGCTGTTTCCTGTGCGCGTGTTAAGATGACTAAGGAGGAACGATTGAACTGATGGAGACGTCATGGTCTCAGACGATGTCTGAAAGGCTCCAGTTTCTTCTTACGCCTGGACAATGGCTGGCAGCCGCTTGTGGACCACTCCTGTGAGGACGACTCTTGACTGATTGGACAGGTTGGGCAAGCTATGAAAGCTAAGAATCGCTGGGCGAGAGGACGTGTTACATTAGTTAAGATGACCAGTCATAGGCAGGTAAGGTAGCATTCCTTGAGTGCCTGAAGATGACTGCTGTACACTAGACTCCCAGAAAAGTAATCTCAATGTTGTAGTTCAACTGATGATCCGGTATCCTGAAATGATACGTAACTGGACGGATAATGTTCTTTCGACCTTGGTGTGCAGTACGACAGTTGTAAAACGCCTCTCTGCAAATTGTATAGACTGGCATGCACCGCCCTGGCAGCCGATGTAAAGTTGCTGATATTATCTGATGAAGTCAAGCTTAACACGCTTGACACAAGTTGCAGCACAGACTGCGTCGGAGTCTGGATTTACTTGTCAGCGTCTGAGCTGTATGTTGCTGCAATGGAGCTCTTAATTGCTGTCACTATACCGTCGAGCCTCTCATGTCCCTGCGCTGTTGCGTGCTCCCTGTTTCGGGTCGCATTCCACGCTGATATTGACCCGCACAGTATGTAGAATAATAAGCGTAGATCCTCGGCTTCAGAACCGCCATGTCACGGATGCTCAGTCATCCTTGTGAATGTAGTGTACACGCACTCATCGTCTCCTTCCGCAGAGGACTACGACTCGGTGCAGCAATCCCGGCAGCATCGAAGGAAGCTGCTGCAGCGAGGGTGAGTGCGACCGAATGAATACTCCTTTGGCACACCGCAGTTCGCATATGGGTTGTAACGAGGAAGACACGGGGTAGTGCATCTTCTGCGGAAAAGTGTACTTTGAAAAACCCGAGTTTATTCTATAGCTAAGAATCGCTCGGAAAGGGGACGTGCTGCATTCATTCAGTTGCTCAGCCCTAGTCACGTAAGGTAGCATTCTTGAGTGCATGAAGAGGACTGCGATATACAAAAATCCTTGCAAGGCAATCTCAATGTTGGGGATCGACATATGGTCCGGCATCCTCAAACGGTCCATAACTATACGGATTACGTTTTCTTGAACATGCTGAGCAGTGCGACAGCTGTAAACGCCTCTGTACAGATTGCATAGACTGGCGTGCACCGCCCTGGTAGCCGTTGTAATGCTATTGAGATTATCTGATGATGTCAAGTCTAACACGCCTGAGAGAAGCTTATGTGCAGACTGCGTCGGAATTTACATGTCAAGGTTCAGGCTGTATCTGACTGCAGTGGAGCGTTTCAACGATGGTATTGAGTCACCGAGCCTTTCTGTTCCTCTGCTGTTGCGTCCTTCCTTCCTGTTTCTCGTCGCATTCCACGTTGATGTTAACCCGCACAGTTTGTTACAAGAAGAGACCTACCCACTTGGCTTCAGAACCGCTGTGCCACGGATTCTCCGTCGTCTTTGTGAAGGAAGTATACATGCACTCGTCGTTTGCTTCCCGCGGCGCAGAGGACCAGGACTCTGCGCAGCAACACCGACAGCTTGAAAGGAAGCGACTGCAGAGAGTGAATGCGACTGAAAACTCTTTTGGCACACCGCAGTTCGCATGTGTAGCTTGGCAGACACGGGATAGTGCAACTTCTGCGGAGAAGTGCACTGTGTACATGTAGGATCTATTATGTGGGAAGAACGTTGAATGTTTAAATACGGTATGTGCTCCGAAGCACGTCGAAGTGATGTGGCCAATCCAATACCTCGTGCAGAAAGTATTTTAGACAAACCGACGGTGCCGTATGCTGGAGAGCATGGCATGTGTGTACTACGATCGGATCGATACAATGTATGGAGCACGCCCCTGCATCTACGTGGTCCACGGCGCTGTTATTATCCTTAGCCGTGATGTTGCGCGTCCGGGTCCATATCTTGCGCCGCATCCTGGTACACTGAGCCTTGAAACTGTGCCTGGTCATATATCATTTTAAATCTGGTCAAACGACCACTGTCGCGCCATGTTTGCGCTCTGCCGAATAGCATGAGTGCTTACATTTGAAAGCTTTTGCGTAAACACAGTGGAAGTTCTCCTACAATAACCGCAGCAAAACCGGTTTATAAGCAAAGCTGTACAGAAGCTTGAGGCCTGTGTATAAATACATAAACGTGTACCAGCTGGCCACTGGGTCTCATTAGACTACCGCGCGCTCTAGGAAGACAAAGGACTGGCTGCTCAAGGCAACGCAGCAGATTGAGCAACCCTTCACGCAAGCCGTGCGGCTGCCGCTTCTCACCTTAATATACGTGGTTGTCACCAAATACAAGGATAGATGGACCTCAAGACGAATGACGTGGGACGGACACATGTGGAAACACAGTAACGCCTGTTGTGTAGAGATAATTCTCTGCGTTTGAAATCTTCAGTCCAAAATTATCTTACACACATGACTGCACACTGCCATATGGTGGTGCAAAATAACTGTCAGAACAATGTAGCTGCTGGTGTGGAGAGAGCGGATGCTGCCCTGAGAGGTGGTGACACGCGTTTTCTTCTCTGCGTGAAGAGGTACAGGAGACAGCGATGCCAGGCTGCACCGGTGTCAAGGTAAGTAGAAAATGGAAGAGGTACAGACAGAGTTTGGTGGGCTCTTGCGTGTTGACTACAGCACCGCAGCACCCATGTGCACTTTATTATGCGCGCAATTGCGTTGTCGGGCACGGCATTGCCAGACAGAGGCACACGCTATCATAACGCCGCAGAGCTCTCACGCTTGAACATTGTCATCTATCTCGCCTGGAGCTCTACCAGGAAGCGTACCTGTCGGAGTGTTCTCCTGTGCATTCACGACCTCCCACATAAAAACTAATGTTTTGCGTTGAGTGGTTCTGTGAGGACTAGACCATTGGTGCCTCACCAACGTAACGGTACAAGCCACAAAAGCTGTTGCAGTCGAAGCAGGGGGTGTCTCAATGAAGACAATACAGAAATTGAATAGACGAAACCGAAGAATAAGATCGGGCAGCACAACTAGGAAAAAATAATACAGGTATAAATGAGTACATCTACAAAAACGAGGTGTGCTTGTTTTGAAGACGGACAAAATGCTGCTACATGTAGACGTTAAGAGAATCACAGAGCGAATGCATCTGCAGAGTAGGTCGTCGATATTTTGGGTCGGTACTCGACTGTGTGAATGTGGGGAATCTCGTTGAAACGGATGTCCGTCGCCAACAGCTGCGGATCACACTTCTCACGTCGACCCGTCGGGTTTGTGATCAGCACCACGCAAAAATGCGCTCGATTCAAATGCACTCTTGTCTTGCTACAATTCTACCAGTGCCCGAGCGTTTATCCAGCAACAGCCGCGTGCTTCTGGGAAGACGTGTTCGCCCATACTGATCGATCCTCTGCTCCATTATCGCGACAGTGACGTAGAAAACTGCAGGCCCACACGTTTCTAAGCGGCTTATCCTTCTTCCACTAGATGAGACGTCCCACGGCCTCAAGCCCTGACTACGTAATAATGCCGAATACCCAAACGTAAGTTGAGACAACAATACCCTGGCATACATATGACAGACTTCCTCTGTTAATGGTCAATGACGACCCTGGACCTCTCTGAGAGTCTAAGTACCGTCTCGCTGCAACTGCGCCGTCGGCTCCGCCACGCATGGCTGGTGCTCTGCGTCGTTGACGAAAACCCGGAAGGACAGACATGTAGTCCAACGCACAGAAAGCAGAGCCAACGGAAGCTCCGATACATCGGCAGATGTACGGTTGCAGAATATTTACCGAGTTTGCAATGGCTGCACAAATACTGAGAAAGACGCCACACCAGCACAATTCGTCGTAGGGGACGTAAGCATTGTAGAAATACGGTTTTTCTCCGGTTTGCGTCGTCTCATTTAATCTACTGACTCCTAAGCTGCGCTACATCGCTGTAGTGCGGAAGACGTAAACCTTGCTCAGTGTGTTTTCACAGGTTGGGACAGCCTTGATCGTCCAACTACTCGCAGTCTTCCTTTACCACAGCACGTCGTCTATCCTTTATAGCTTGCGGACTACTTGTGCACCAAAGCCGCCGGCTTCGTGTAGGGGAACTGCTGGCAAAGTGCTAGTCAGTCGTTCTTTCTTCTCTTCAAAGTAGTGCATGCCTCTATGCATTCCGCAGTCCGCCGTGCGTCGCGATACCGCATATGTGGCAAATTTAATGGTGCAAACTCAAGCAGTGTGAACGAGTGAAACCTGGTCGCGCAGGAATGATGTAACAGGTAGGAGAGAAGAACCCCATCTTCAGCCGCGCACACTGACACCATGTCCGAACGACTGCTTCGAGACAACAAACGGGAGCTATCTACGGCACGTCGCCACTCAGTCGGTGCGTGCCGGAACTAATACAAATGTACGAAAATTGAACAGCATGAAATTATCGGGTGACACGCATGAATGCATGCGCTAGGGACTAATAGCACTTTCGACTAGATTCCCCACGACAAGAGAAACTATAGCAAGGTGCGGCTCGCCTTTCTACACCTTTGCAAAAATGCTTATATGCAGACGGTATTCCCCATGTCAACTTCATTGTGCACTGATGTGCTTGAATATGGCCTTCAGACCATGCGCGGACAACCGACGTACGGTTTAAAACTGAAGAAGCAGCTATGACTGCTGTGCATTTGAAGGCCACACTGCGTTGTCATTCCGTTAAAAGATGGGAGGTGCAGCCGTCACACCACTTGAACTCACAGGCTGTGTCACATCATCTAGCAGTTACGTTCCGCGAGTGTACGCCCGTTCCAACAGTAGGAGCCAGGAAAGACCAAGCTTTGGGGTCCTGTGATGCTGCGCGATAAAAACGTCGCTACCTGCCGCTGGCGATGCGACAACGTTCATCTGTCCCGGACACTAGCGTTTCTGCACAAAACGCTGAGGAGACATGTTCCATGCAGTTGGACGAAAGAAAGTGTGGAGGCTGTATTACTGTCTGCTTCGCACTGGCAGCCTAGTCGCGCATGCCCTTTTCCCTACGGAGACCACACCGGGGGTGACAGCGCCGCGCCGACACTCCAATTTCAAACGCGTCGCGGTGTCGTGTAGCTCGAAGGTGTGAATGCCGGGCACTGCGATTCCAGACACATCGCATTCACGCGTGACATTTCATCGACACAGCAGTGTCTACGATTATAGAACGATAATGGCGATTCAGTTTTTCACTAGCAAACCCTTGCGGACAAACTATCGTACCTCGTAGATAACGCCGCCTGTCTCCACGCCAAGCTTCTGCGGAAGGAAACTGTCATGTGTCTCCCGCGACGACGTGGTATACCACGAAGTCCGAAGGTCCACCACGTGGAGACCAGAGACTGCCAACTGTCGCTGTGGAACGCTGTATCTGGGTGTGCACATATGTTGCGGAGTGCAGTATATAGCACGATTAGGATTCTAAGCACGTTGTTCCATCATCCACTAGTGTGTGTATGGTGTTTCTGTCCGTAGGAATATGATTTTCGCACCTGCTGTGGAGCACCAACATGCTTCTGTAGACGCAAATAGAGTATCCGGTGAAGGTGACTTGGTTTTTCAAAGCGACTTCGGTAGTCCATGTCGTCAATGTGCGGTCGCCTCACAATACCTGGCCACTGCGGACGTCCTTGTACTCTATAACAACTGTGCGTAGTGCTGCACTGGTACTGGAGGGCTGGAGAAACTTTGCTTTGGAATTTTCGCTGACGCCGAGTGAAAATGCAGCTGACACAGGGCGCAGAAATAAATGAAACTACATCGTCGAATTTGATCTCATCAAGGTGGGTTATTTCGTCTGTGTAAGCTGTAAAGGATAAGCATATGATGGAAGGAGAAACCTTCTGTGGACACTCTTCGGCTTGAGGAAAAGCCAGCGTCTACTGGATGCTAGGGAGACGCACAACGAATCGTGTGGTCTGAGACATTCGTGAGGTTGTCCACATAAGTTGAACAATTTCCCTTTTATGCTGTTGATTTCATTGACGGACAGTCCTACTGCTATCACGTTTGCATGGGACAGCGTAATAATATGTTTCCCCTCGTAGTCATATATATATATATATATATATATATATATATATATAAACGCAGACGTCTCTTCCGACTGGCACAGGTCATTGGGGAAGCACGGGTTGATACGACGTGAGGACGATTCGTACCGATTCTAGTCATGACCGTTTGGCGGTTGTGTGGAAGTACCGTGTGCTCAGGAATTCCAGGCAGTTCCTCCACCTTTATCCAGCGTTATTGAAGAAGAACCGATTACCACTGTCGAAGGGAAGGAAAAAAGGGTGGGGGAGACGAAAATGGTACAACTCCTGGACTGCGGCCTTCATGCTCGCTATCAGTATATCTACCATTGCGCGAGTAGCGCATTGGCTACGAGAAAAAGGTTTGAGTTGTATGTTAGAGATCACCTTTCCTGCGGTTGCATGCCTTTGATACATCGTGCTTTGATGATCTGTTGCAGTTTTGAAACACGTCGGAATCTTTCTCTCTGCTAAAACTTCGATGCACGCCGTCTGCTCATTCAGTAAGGTCATGATGCTTTATACTGGTTTCTGGCGATTACGCTTACGTGTGCATCTTTGATGTTTGCACAGCCCGGTGAGACCAGGATACGGTGAGGGACATTTGGTCATGGCAAGATGAAACACTTGCTGTTTCACGCCGTGATGCAATACGGTGCCGCAGCGCAAATCCTTCCGTGTTCTCTATCCCAAGTAAAATGTACCTGGTGAACTTCATTTCAGCTGTCTGAAGGTAAGCCTATCAGTACGTGAGTTGTGATAGCAGAAACCGCGATACGTTTTTTTAAGCATAGAAAGATCGCCCGTCTCCTCATCTCGGAGGTGACGTCTAGCCATTGTCTTCTTCGCCTTTTTCTACGCTCGAAACAAAATACTTGTGTGCCTGTGTATCCGAATGTACGTGAAACAGTCAGGGGCTAGCTGACCTGGAGAAGATGTGAGGGGAAGACTGGCCCTTTACCACCGTCATCGCTCTTCGTGCAAGCGCATCATTCTCGTGCCAGTCCTCCAAAACTGTTTTCTGGAGAGTATGCTTACGTGTGCGTCTGTGATTATTGCACAGCCAAGTGAGACCAAGATATGGTGAATGACATTTGGCCATAGGAAAATGTAGCACTTGCTGTTTCATGCCGTGGTACAACACGGTGCCGCAGCCCAAAACTCTTCGTGCTGTCTACGCCAAGTAAAATGTACTTGCTGAACTGCGTTTTTCAGCTGTCCGGAGATAAACACATCAGTATATGAGCTGTGATTGCAGAAAGAGCCATGTTATTTTAGGCTAGAAAAATCGTCTGTCTCCTCCTCTCAGAGGTGACGTCCAGCCACTGTCTTCTCCGTCTTTCCTTACCCTCAAACGAAAATACTTGTGTGCCTGCGTATCCGAATGTACGTGAAACTCTCAGGGACTAGCTTACCTGGTAATATAATGTGTCAGTGGAAGGCTGGCTCTTTATCAACCGTTATCCCTTTTCGTGCACGCCCGTCGTCCTTGTGCCAATTCTCTGAAAGTGGCTGTCTTACCGTCTTTTCTGGTGAAATGACTTCTCGGTATCATTGCACGGATGGAGAAGAGTTAAGGGCATGTTAGATGTACAGAATCACTTGACCGTTTTCCCTCTTAATGTTTATCCCATTCAGCTGTAATGCCCGCAAGCAGTAGTTTCCAGTCCAGTAGTGCCGCATAAGCTTGTGCAAACGTTCGATACGCGGCTTGTGCCATGTTGCACGCTTCCTCTTTTGCAAGTATACAACGCCCATCCTGTCGGACTATGGGCTGGTACGAGTTGCATCAGTGT
Organism: Onychomys arenicola; assembly: GCA_949786405.1. NCBI lineage: Eukaryota > Metazoa > Chordata > Mammalia > Rodentia > Cricetidae > Onychomys > Onychomys arenicola. The sequence goes on along the minus strand of CATKUM010000227.1, from coordinate 40,980 downwards.
CAGAAAAGTGGCTGCTCGTATCTAGTGTAGTTGCGACGCTACGGCAGGTATGGCGTGACAACAGGGCTACACATGTTCGTGCTCTTATTTTGCCTAGGAATCAAGGGGGGGTGTAAGAAGACCTAAAGTTTCTGCAAATCTGCAGACAGTCGTGAACGGACGATGCACGCCATGATATGCTTAGTTGTTGTATGGTACATTCCCCCCCTAAGCTCGTTCTCTTTGTTCACCGTCGTGTGTCTTGGTACTCCATCTTTGACAGGTGCAAACTCAGTTTCGTTTCTGGCTTCGTCATTAATGCACAGGAATCCGCGCTGTGTACTACATGTAACACGTATCGCCAAGGAACTTGCACGCGCCTAAACACAATTCAAGAGCTTTACACACATCTGATTGAAGGTGGTGACAATTTAAGCATCAACGTTCCTGCTTCGCAAGACGCCTACAAGCTTCAGCTGATAGCACACGTACGACAACGAACAAGGATATCTCTTCTGTCTCCCTGAAGGTGCTTGTACATTCGGAACAATGGACTAATGTGTTCCTATCCTCATGGTGTCTTGCTTTGTTGAGGAAGGAGATTTAAGGCTGTTGAAAGAGAAGATAGCTGAGCTGCAGACCTCGTAGTGCAGTAAGAAGGGTTGCTCAAAGTGAGAGTAACCTGGTTGGTCCTTTCAATTGCTGTATGCGTGTCTGGAAGAGTTCCCCACGAATGTTTAAATGTACGCGTTTATTTTCCGAAACTGCTGGTGGCTCACCAGAACATTTTAGTCCATTGGTTGTCTAGACTGTATATGCATACGTACTAACTCTGCGAATAGTAGTAGCGCAGACACTATCTCCCTCATGAAATAATATTGAACAGTATTCTTATTCTTCGACGACGTGCACTCGTAGAAGAACTCCTATCCTCTTCCGTGTTTTATCGATCGACGACAGACGCAGATATTCCCCGTTTGTTGAGGGTGGAAAATTGGGGCACGAGGATGCCATCTCGGCGAAAGCGGGTCTGCGTCAGGCTAATACTACATCTTCTCTAGCGTCGCTAGGAATTGCCGCGCAACAAGTTGCAAATCAGTGGAGAAAGAAAAGCGCTGTGGCTCGATCCTGGGAGCAGTGGGAAAGTCCTTTAAAACCTGTACGCGCATTCGATGTATCAATGGACTTTGCTCGCATGAGACGTCGTCCACATTGGTCAAGGACCGAACCCTTCGCTCGGAGTTGGATCTCCGCTGGAACAAGCTGGAGAATTCGAGGGCACACGGAAGAGGAATTCATGTATGCGCACAACTACACAAATTCGAGATCGGCCATGACGCTACGTGAAATATACCAGCTTTTCGAGATACAGATGCAGCAAAGGGCAACCGCAGGACTCGAGTGGAGGCCAAGCGACGGTCCAATAGTGCCACCTCTGCAGTGGACTGCCGCTACCTCGGTGCAGAGGCTGATCAACAAAGCCTTTAAACAGGACGCACTCAGAGGTCTGAACAAGCGAGCGGTGCCCAAGGCAGTCATGCGGCTTCTCAGGTTGGCGTTTGAAGGTAAACTCTAACTGCCATTACCGAACACAACACGCTAATAAGGTGGTGGGATACCTGCTGCCAAGTACCATCGTACATATTCTGGTCATATGGATGTAAGACTGCCAGGGCATGCTTCTCTCCATTCCAGAAGTACAGAACGCCCGTACCACCCCTTTCCAAATTATGACACAGGAACGATAATCATGGAATGACTAGTGATGATCTACGTTCACAAGCGTACGACTGGAGGTGCAATTGTCGCTGCGGTTTGACGCTTTCTTCTCAGTTCACGTGGTCAAACTATTTCTTGCGCATATCTTTCGAGAGAATGACGGTGCAGAGAGTATGTCTGTAATCTAGGGGTAATGGAGGTCGATCTTGACGTACACGCCAGCGTAAGGACGCTCGAAGGTTTCATGTGGTCTCCTACGCTAAAATGTTCTCTGAAAGAGCGCTGCTCTACTTTGCGTAGGTACGAGCGCAAATCCGAGAGGCTATCGACGGATCTTAGCCGTACAGCAATTACCCTGAAAACCTAGAGACTCTATGGTTCCTCCACTGCTACCTGGCTTTGAAACAAATGAGATACTCTGCTTATTCTTCTGGTAGCGAACACAGAGGCATTACTGAATGCGCTATAAGAGCTAAGGAACTAATTCTTTTGCGTGAAAGCGTCTAGCTTATCTTATAGCCTTCATGGAGAATATAACAGACGAGCGATCATGGTGCAGCCGAGTCCAACCATGCTTGCGCCAACTGGGAAGGTAGGAGAATTAGGTTTTTGCTATTGGTGCTCTACACATCACCTACATTAATGGTATTTAAGCACAGCGATGCCTGTACTGTGTTTGTACATGTAAGTGTACACGCCTGTGTTCTTGTCAGGTGAGAAAGCGAGTATCGTTTAGGCGGCATCATGTTGTACGTATGCTGCTCGCAGGTAACGCATAGCGTACAGGCAGAATCATCTGCACATATGTCGCCCGCTGGTTTACACACGAGGCACAGCGTTACGCGTCACATACCATACTAGCAGGGCGACCCTTGAAACTGAAGACGCGCCGCAGTACACCATCCAGGATCAGTCGACGGCATTATAGGAAAACACAGAAGACCAACCAGATGTTGGGAAAAGACAGGGTGTTAGAACGTTATGAATTCCCTCCCACCTGCGAAGTCGGCACCTAACGACATGTCGTGCTTGTTGATCCGCAGATATCAATCCTTGCACCAGCGTCGCTCTCCACGTAGTACAAGGCCTCGAGTAAATACACACCCCGCGGTAACCCAGAATAAGTGATAATTTGAAAGAAGGGCAGGAGGGGAGGAGTGGACGAGGACAGATGTGGTCGAGGAGGAGGAGGGGACGATGATTATTGGGTAGCGCTGTAACAATAGCGTTACTATTATACTAGAGAGCAAGTGGTGGCAGTTATGTTGTGAATGTGAAGAATTGGGGACACACACCCTCACCAGTGTGCGAACGGGCGGCATGCACAAGATTGCGCATACCCGTAGCTGTGAGGGGAAATCCACTGTGCCTCGCGAGCTGGGTGCATGTTGCTGTTGCACAGAACGAATTACATATTACATGTCGCAGATACGGGGTTGAAAAGCCACCACAGCACCCTCTCCCTATTACCGCATTCCCTGCCCACCGGAGCATAACCACAGCAGCACCTGATCTTTCACTCCTGTCGATGTTAGACAAGAAGGGAACACCATCAGGACCTCCAGCGTGTGTAGACGAACAATGACCCTTTCTGAAGCAGCAGGACTCTCATGTTTTCTTGCACTCCTCCGTTTTTGACTTCTAATAACAACAGCCGATCCCCTTCTTCAATACTCTGTTTGACAACAAGAAATCACTACAGGTACCACCGTCCTTATGACCGTTCAAAAGCAGTAGCTATACCATTCTGTTCGTGCACACCCCCCTAACCAACAACAACGGCCCATAGTCACAGCAACCAACTAACCACAGCCGCAGCGCCGTCCTTAGCGCTACTCGTCGACGAAGTTTGAAAGTGATAAGGCACAACGTGTAGCACCGTTGTTATTACGAAGTGCAGGCCATCTAGTTTCCTGGGTGTTTGGGGATATTGCCAGAAAGAAACAACCATCGACAGGTGGAAGGAAGATACAACCACATGGTTCTTCGCGCTCCTCTACTTGCCTTGCGCTGCTGCTGCTAGGGAAATTGTGGACGCACAACGTAATGGCTACAACATTCCCAAGTTCGCATGCGTTTTCTCGAAGTATCGTCTACAAAGGCGGTGACTACCAAAACAACTCTTCACACCATTCCTTATTTATCACTACATATGCCTCTCCCCTATTACTACCCACTACTACTACTATTATTACTACTACTACTACTACAACCACAACTACCACCACTACTACTGCGAGTTCGTTTCCCACACGCTTTGTTCCGGTTCTTCCGACACGAATACAGGTGTGCTCGCTCGTATAATCTTCAAGTAAAGTGTAGACGTAGGGTATAGTTTTTGACACCTGCCTGCAGTGTGCATCCTAGGGGACAGGGTTTGCTGTTACTGGTGTAGAAGGATGAAAGTTTGAGGCTTAGGGGTCTAGGTTCTACGGCGACGGGTTTATCCCTTACGTCTACTACTATTACTACTACTACTACGACTACTGCGACTACTACTACTACTACTACTACGACTACTACTACTACTCCTACTACGACGATTAATACTACCACTATTACTACTGCGTCTACTACTACTACTACTACTACTACTACTACTACTATTACTACTACAACTGCTACTACTACTACTACTACTACTACTACTACTACTACAACTGCTACTACTACTACTACTACTACTGCTATTACTACTAATATTACTACTAGTGCGCGTTCATTACCCACACAAATTGATGTGTGTTTTTTGGATACTGATGCAGCTGCACTACCTCGGTAAAAATGAAGTCGTAGGCTACAGTGTATTAGGATTCGGTGTCTACGGTGTTCGCCCTAGTGTGTTGGGTTTGGTGCTACTACACTAACGGCACTGCGTGTACACTTCCCACACGTGTTGCTGTGTCTTGTGCTCCATCGAATACTGTTCCATTTGTTGAATGTCTAATGTTCCACAAGCCAAGTGTACATCTAATGTGTAGAGTTCGAGGAATATGTGTTTAGGGCTTGAGGCGAAGGGTTTAACGTTAACCACTAGTAATACAGCTACTATTGCCAGTTGATTTTCCGCACAAGTTGGCATCTACTTCTTCGGATACCGATATACCTGCTCTATTTCAAGACAAATGCGTTCGTA
>CATKUM010000227.1:0-25946 GCA_949786405.1 Onychomys arenicola | reverse complement strand
GTATTTCATCGTCAATCCACGCGCGTGTTTGCACTAGCTTTGTCTACAGACTGTCTTTGGTACTGAAGAGTGCACAATGATGACGTACACTACAACATAAAATAAAACTTTGCGAACAATAAAAACGGTGTTCGCGACGGGCGCCAAACGTGCTCCCCACGACGCAGTATGCCAATCTTGCTAACGCATTCTTCAGATGGGAAGAGCGCTTCACTCTACAGCGTTGATCCTCTGCACCACGTGTTGATATTGTGCCGGATGATCAGGGACCGTCTTGACTGGCGATGCACCTGTACACATTCAACATGTCTTCATGACGTCAAGACGACTAACACACAAATGCACAAAAAGTCTAGCACCTTGTGGCGACTCTTTCACAATCACTTAGTCAGAATACACAAATCCTCGGTGGGGAGAGAAGAATGACTGTTGCATGTAAGGATTATTCGCAAATTTGCGTTGGTTTGGTTATGTACATAGTCGTAGCAGTAGTGGTAGTAGCAGTAGTAGTAGTAGTAGTAGTGCTAAACTGTATACCCTGACGTAGAGCTGTATATTGTAGACACAAAATATCAAAGTTCAAGGCACACGCGACAATGTTCATGAGGTGTCTTCGAGGTAGGACGGGTGAAACAGTATACAAGTAATCAGAGATACTAACACAGGAAGGAGCAGCTGTATTAATACAATTAGCTGTAGTGGTGATAATACTAGTAGTAGTTGTAGCACAAACGACATACTGAACGCTAAGGTGGAATTCCTAACCGCAAAGCGGAAGCCCTATGTCCTGTGGCTACATGCTTCATCAGGCATCTTCGAGATAGAACAGGTGCAACAGTATCGGAGGAACTATACGCACCAAAGCGGGTAGGGGCATTATTGTCAATAGTATGACCAGTACTATTTGTCGTAAGTAGAAGTAGTAGCAGTAGTTTTAGTAGTAGCGGCGGTACTGTAGTAGTAGTAATCATACTAGTAGTTATAGTAGTACTAGCAGTAATGGTGTAGTAGTAGTAGTAGAAGTCGTAGTAGTAATAGTAGTAAACTCTTTATTCTGAACGTTAAGCTGTAAATAGAATACATAAACACTCACCCAGTAGGCGTCATTCATCAGGAGACTTCGAGACAATCCAGGTGAAGTAGTATCCGAAGAATTAGACACAACACACAGGCGAGGCAGTAGTATCAGTTGTATTTCCACTACTAGTTTTAGTACTAATTGTAGTAGACCAGGACGAAGCAGTGGTCGCTGTTGTAGTAACAGTAGTAGTAGTAGTAGTAATAGAAGTAGTAATAGTAATAGTAGCAATAGTAAATTCTACACACTAGGGCTCGTACCCGTACTACTAGTAATAGTAAACCCTGCACCTGATGGGTAATGCAGACCGTAGATGCCAAAGCTTGAACCCTAAGGCATACGACCATATAGATAGAACAGCTGCACCAGTGTCTGATACTAACGTGTTTGGGGAATGCACTAGTCGTAGTAGTTTTACCGGGCCGGAGTAATCTCTAAGACCTTAGCCATAAGCCTAAACACTTAAACCTTGTACTCTGTGCCCTATACGTATAGTTGTCGTGAGGATTACTCGACATAGAGCAGCTGCAACAGTATTCGATGAGGCTCATAACACGTATGGGAAGTGTACACGCGGTACCGTTAATGTAGTAGCAGCAAACAAAGACATTAAGCCGTACTACCTAGACACTGAATTCTCAAACGCTACAAGCTTCGTCTACACTTTCCGGACAATAAATCGAGATAGAACGCCTCCACCGGTATTGCAACAAGACATCAACTTATGGGGGGAATACGAAGGCAATGCTATGACTAATAGCAGCAAACCGTACATCTTAAGCTGTGCAGTGTAAGCAGCAGTAGAACACTATAGCCTACGTCTGCAGTTTTCAGTGTGGATGGTTGGAAGTAGAACAGTTACATCAGTCTCTAAACAAGAAGACATCAACGCGTGAGGAAATGCACATGCAAAAATGTGCCACTAGTAGTAACATCTATCTCGAGACTCCAAGCCATACACCGCAGACACCGAATCCTCAAATACTATAGCCTACGACTTCATTTTTCCCGAGGTAGAGCAGCTGCATCAGTATCAGAAGAACTAGACACCAACTTGTGTGGGCAATGAACTCGCACTAGTAGTAGTTTTTGTTGTAGTGATAGTTAGTACTACTACTACTACTAATACTAGTAGTGGCAGTAGTAATAGACGTAGTTGTTGACGTAAATGCTGAATTCTCATATCGGTAGTGGTAGTAGTAGTAGTAGTAGTGCTAGTACTAGTAGTGGAGTAGTAATAGACGTAGTTGTAGAAGTACGTCTATTGATCCTTATATCAGTAGTAGTAGTAGTAGTACTAGTAGTAGCAGTAGTAATAAACGTAGTTGAAGACGTAAATGATGAACCCTTATCCGTACAGTCTGCACACCTACTCCGCAAACGCAATCCTACTACACCAGCAACAGCAAACCTAACCCCTACGATGTACAAAGCAGATGTCAAACAACATAGCCTACGTCTACACTTTACATCAGGATTATACGAGCTAGAATACCTGCATTTGTGTCGGGAGAACAGCGCGTGTGAGAAACGAACTCGCAGTAGTAGTGGTAGTAAGTTGTGGTAGTAGTAGTAGGAGTAATAGTAGTAGTAGTAGCAGTAGTAAGTGTTGCTAGAGGTCGACCTCTAAACAATTAGCCGTAAACTCTAGACACCTTACGCTCATACCTTAATCCTACTACAGTAGTAAAAGCAAACCCCTAGCCCCTTAGATGCGAACCCTAGTCAATTATCAAACACTGGGTCGTATGTCTATGCTTTACCTGAGGATTATGCGAGCTAGCACAGCAGCTATCTGCAAAACCAGACACTAACTTCTTAGGAAACGAGCTCGCATGAGCTTTCGAATATCACTAGGGGTAAACCCTAAACCCCTACTTGAAGACTCTTGACAGCAGATTCGGAAACCCTAGTCCTATTACACATTCCATCAAGGGTATTTGACACAGAGTGACTACAGCAATATCGGAAAAACTAGAGTGGAAACGAACACCCATTGGCATTAGTGGTAACACCAGAACCTGAACACGTTTGCATGTGGATTATTCGACATAGGGCAGCTGCAACAGTATTCCGAAAACCTCACATCAACGTGTGCGGGAAATACAGACGCAGTGTCATACTAGTAGCCAGCAAACTCGAGACCCTAAGCCGTACACCGTAGACTCAAATCCTCAAACACTATCACATATGCGTACACTTTCGTTGAGGACTATTCGAGATGGAGGAGGACCTTCACCTGCATCCGCTGACCCAGATACCATCGCCCGTGGGAAGTGAAGTCGCACCAGTAGTAATAGTAATGGTAGAGATAAACCCCGAACGCTTAGCCGTAATTTTTAGACATTTATTACTCAATCTCTAATCCGACTACACATTCGGCCAAGAAGGCTCGAGTCAGAACAGTGCAACAGTAGCTGAAGAACAGACACACACCAGCACGTGTGGGAAGTGTACACGCAGTGCCATTAGCGCAGCAGCAGCAACCCCTACACCCTAGGCTGTACACTCTCGAAGGGCGTTAAACACTATAGCCTACGCCTACACATTCACTGAAATTTATTCGAGCTACCAGGGCTGCATCGGTATCCGAAGGGCTAGACACACCACCAGGCTTTGGAAATAAACAAGCAGTAGTAGCAATATCACTAGGGGTAAACCTTGAACCCCTATTTGTAAGCTCTAGATAGCAAATCGTCAAACCCTTGTTCTACTACGCATTCCAACAAGGGTATTCGAGGCAGAACAACTGCAGCAATATCGAAGAACTAGACACACCAACCACGTGTGGGGAAATAAACAAGCAGTAGTAGTATCAATAGGGGTAAACCCTGGACACTTCCCTGTAAGCTCTAGACAACTAATTCTGAAACCCTGGTTCTACTACACATTCGATCAGGGTATTCGAGACAGGACAACTGCAGCAATATCGAAAGAACCAGACACACCAACACGTGCAGGAAACGAACAAACACTGGCATTAGTAGTAATAGCAGACACTCAGCAGTAAGCTGCACGCCCTAAGGGGGTGTGAGAAACTATATATCCAATGTCCGCATTCTACGTAAAAATTAATCGACCTCGCATACCTTCATTGGCACTCGAAGAACTAGGCACAAACACGTGTGGGAAATGCAATCGCAACATTGGTAGTGTTAGTAGTAGTGTTAGTAGTCGTAGTATTATTTGTGTTAGTGGTAGTGGTGTTAATAATAGTAGTAGTAGTAGTATTACGAGTAGAAATGTTACGAGTAGTATTATTACGATTAGTAATGTTACGAGTAGTACTATCACGTGTAGGAGCATTACGAGCAGTAGTAGCATTATTGCCGGGGGTAATTATTCGAATTTTATTACTGAATGTATAGTCATAGAAGATAGGATGTGAGATTTGAGCTTCTACCGGTTACGGCTAAGCTGAACACACCAACACGTGAGGGAAATGTACTCGTAGAAGTGTTAAGAGTGGTAGTAGTTAAAGTGAAGCCTGAACTCTGAAGCGTAGGGAAATTAATTCTATACACCTAAGCCTTCAACCGTGATGAGCGTCCACGGTACATGTTCGAGCTCGAATAGCTGCAACAAGATCCGCGAAAGCAGACACACCACCAATACTTAATGATAATTTAATCGCCGTCGTAGGATAGTCCGAGAAGTGGATAGTAATGAGGGAGCGACACATGTAGTGATAAAGACGAGATGGTGTGGATAGTTGTTTTGATAATCACCGCCTGGGAGATGATACAGCGAAAAAAGACATGCGAGCTTGGAGGTCTTGTAGCGAGAATGTTGTGCGTCGTCCAGAATTTTGCTAGCAGTAGAGTGCAAGGCAGGGAGAGGAGCGCGAAAAAACAGGTGGTGGTATCCTCCTTTCACACGCCGATGGATGTTTCGTTCTGGCGGCATTCTCAATCACCCTAAAATCTGTAGAAAGGTGCTACACGTTGTGCGTTATCATTTTCAGTCATCGTCGTCGAGTGGTGCTAAGGACTGCGCTGCAGCTGTGAATAGTCGGTTGCTATGACTTGTTCGCTGCTGTTGTTGGCTAGGGGGTGTGTAAGAATAGAGTGGTTCAGCTGCTGCTACATGGAGTGCTATCTTGTCATAAAAACGGTGGTACATGTAGTGCTCCCTTGCTGTCAAACAGAGTACTGAAAATGGGGATCTGCTGTTGTTATTAGTAGTTTGAGGCGGTGGAGTGCGAGCGAACATGGTATTATTGCTGCTTCAGAAACGGTCGTTGTTCGTGTACACGTGGCCGTGTTCCTGGTGATGCCCCTTTTTTGTCTAGCATCGATAGTAGTGAAAAAGGAGCTGCTACTGAGGTTATTGTGTGGTGGGGAAAGGATGCGGTGGTAGGGAGAGGATGTTGTGGTGGCTTTTCTACCCCGTATCTGCGGCATGTAATATGTAATTCGTTTCGCGCAGCAGCGACATACTGCCGGCTCGCGAGGCACAGTGGATCCGCCCCCACGGTTCTGGGTATGCACAATGTTGTGCATGCGGCGGCTTCACGTGCACCTCTCACTTGAGAGTGTATGTGTCTTCCATGCTCCACATACACAACAACAACAGGTAGCACCACTTGCTCGCTAGTATAACATTAGCGCTATTATTGCAGAGCTGAGCAATAATTATTGCATCCTCCTGTTCCTTGAGGACCTCCGACCTCGTTAACTCCTTCCCTCCTCCCCTTCTTTCAAATTATCACTTATTCTGGGTTACACCGGGGTGGGTATATACTCGAGGCCTTATACTACGTGGAGAGGGTCCCTTTTTCAAGGATTGATCTCTGTGGATCAACAACCACGACATATCGTTAAATGCCGACTTCGCAGGTGGAAGCACCCCCTCTCTTTCCAGCATCTGCTTCGGCTTCTGTTTTTCTAACGGTGCAGTCAACTGATCCTTGGCCGTATCTTGGGGCGCGTGTTCAGTTTCATGCGGTAGCCCTCCTAGTATGGGAGTATAATGTGTTACGCTGTACCTGTGTAAACCAGCGGCCTACATATGTGCAGACGATACCGCCTGTACGCTATGCGCTACCTGTGAGTTACATACGTCCAGCCTGAAGCCGACTAGACGATACTCGTTTTCCAACTCACAAAAGCACAAACGCGGACGCTTACATGTAGGCACACAGTACAGGCATCGCTGTGCTTAAGTACCATTCGTGTAGGTGATGTGAGCTCATCACTAGCAAAATCTTGCGTTTCCCTATTTCCCAGTTGGCGCAGATAAGGGCGAACTCGGCTGTACCATGATCGCTCTTCTGTTATATCTTTCAAAAAGGCTATAAAACAAACTACATGCTTTCACGGAGAAGAATCAGGTCCTTGATTCGTATATCGCATTCAGTATTGTCTCTGTGGTCGCTACGATAAAAATACGCAGCGTGTCTCACGCGTTTGACAGTCAGGTAGCAGTGGAGGACCGGTGATGTCTCCAGGCTTACAGGTAGCCACTGTACGGCTGAGATGCGTTGGTAGCCTCCCGGATCTGCGCAAGGTAGAATAGCCCTCTTCGAGAGCACATTTCACAAGGTTAAGTCTTGTAAGAGCCTCTTTACGCTGGCTTCTGCGCCGTTATAGGCTCACTCCGCTAAGACATTGAGAGCGCACCGACACTCCTTCGTCCGTATGCTTTGTCTTTCATACTTGGTACCTTTGCGTACCTTAGCACAAAGGCGCACACTTATCGAGTCCAGGCCGCATTGCCCCTAGAATACAGACATACATTCTGCACTTTCATCCTGTCGAAAAACACCTGCAAGGAGTAGTGTGACCACGTGAACTGAATAGAAAGTGTCAACCCGTAACCATAATTGTGCCTGCAGACGTCTTGTTGTCAACATAGAGCATTACTATTCATTCCAGGTATATCGCTCACCTGCCACAACTTGGAAAGCAGAGATACGCATGTTTTGTCCTTCTAAAACGAAGAGGAACACGCCCTGGGCGTCCCATATCAGTATGAGTAGAATATGTACAATAGCACAGGCCGGCAGTTTCTATATTCCCCACTTCCCTCCTGGCGTCTTATGTTCGGTAATGCAAGCTATAGTTTACCTTCAAAGGCCAGCATGAGACACCGCATGACCACTTCGGGCACCACTCGCTTTCCCAAACCTCTAAGTGCGTCCTGCTTGAAGGCTTTATCGATCATCTTCTGCACCGACCTAGCGGCTGTCCACCGCAGAGATGGAACAGTCTCGCTTTGCTCCCACGCGATTCCTGCGGATGTTATATGCGCGTCATACAAATTTACATATACATCCTCACCAACACTATAACTCCACCTATGACGTCTGTACGCTTCCACAAGCCGGAATTCCTCTTCCGTGTGCCCTCGAATTCTCCAGCTTTTTCCAGCGGTGACGCAACTACGAGCGAAGGGTGGGAATCTTGACCAGTGTGGGCGACGTCTCATTCGAGGAGATCTAACTACTAAGTCGAATGCGGTTATAGGTCTTAAAGGATTTTCCCATCTCTCCCATAGTCGAGCCCGAAGCGTTCCACTTCTCCACTGATTTGCAACACGATGCGCGCCCAATCCTAGCAATGCTGAATAAGATGTAGTACTAAGCTGACCCAGATCCGCTTTTTTCGCCGTGATGGCATCCTTGCGCCCCAATTCTCCACCCTCACAAAAACGAGAGTATATGCGAGAGTGTATGCGTCTGCGGTCGATCGACAAAACACGGAAGAGGATAAATGAAGTTCTTCTACGAATGAACGTCGTCAAAGAATTGTAGTATCGTGGAATATTCCTACATGAGGGAGGGAGGGTATGTGCGAGTACTGCTCGCGGAGTTAGTTCGTTTGCGCATGTAGTACAGACAACTAAATGAACTGTAAGAGTTCTAGTGAGCCACAGGCAGCTTTAGAATAGAAACGCGTACATGTACACGTGCATGGCTAGATCCCTAAGATATTCGTATGACAAATGAAAGGACCAACCAGGTCACTCTCATTTTGGGCAACCCTTCTTACTGCACGACGTTTGGAGCTCAGTATATTCTTTCTCAACAACCTTACACTTCATTCCTTGACAAACCAGTACACCACGAGGATAGGAACACATTAGATTATTAGTTTGTATATACAAGCACCTTCAGGGGAACGGAAGAGATATCCTTGTTCGTCGTCGTACGTGTGCTATCAACTGAAGCTTGTCGGCGTCGTGCGAAGCGGGAACGCTGATGCTTAATGGTTAATGTTTTCAATCGGATGTGTATAAACGTTTTGAACTGTGTCTATGTGCGAGCAAATTCCCTTGGCGATAGGTGTTACGTGTTGTACAAAGCGCGGATTCGTGTGCATGAACGACGAAGCCAGAAACGAATGTGAGTTTGCACCTGTCAAAGATGGAATATCAAGACACACGACGGTGAACAAGGGGAACGATGTTGAAGGGCGATGAACACACAGTCGCTGCGTACCACACAGCAACAAAGCACACCATGGCTAACATCGTCCGTGTTATCTGTGTGCAGGTTTGCAGGGTCTTGAGGCCTTTTTACACGAGTCAGTTAGTTACTAGGCAAAATAAGAGCACGTACATCTGTAGTAGTATTGCCACGCCATACCTCCAGTTGCCTCGCAACTATACTGGATGCGGGCAGCCATTTTCCTGACAGTGGTGCAACTCCCACCGGCCCGGAGTCCGATAGGATGGGTGTTCTATACCGGCAGACGAGGAAGCGCGCAACGTGCCAGATGCGTTATTGAATGTTTGCACACGCTTATGCGGCAACACTACCGGAGCGGAAACTGTTGCTTCTGTGCATTACAGCTGAATGGGGGAAGCATTAAGAGGGTAAACATGTGAATTACTTCTGTACATCTTAAATGCACCTAACTCTTTTCCATCCGTGCAATGATACAGAGAAGTCAATTCACCAGAAAAAAAGGTAAGAAAGCCAGTTTCAAAAGATTAGCACAAGAGTGACTAGCGCGCACGAAGAGCGATTACGGTTGGTAGAGGGCCAGCCTTCCACTCAAAGATTATCCAGGTAAGCGTGCCCCTGAAAGTTGCACGTACATTCAGATACACAGGCACACAAGTATTTTGCTTTGATTGTAGGAAAAGGCGGAGAAGAGAGTGGCTGGACGTCATCTTTGAGGGAGGAGACGAGCCACCTTTCTAGCCTTGAAAAACGTATCGCTGTTCCTGCAGTCACAGGTCACATACTGATAGGCTTACTTCCAGACAGCTGGAAGCGGAGTTCAGCAAATGCGTTTTACTTGGCATAGGTGTCACGGGAGGGTTTGGGCTGCGGCGCCGCGCTGTGCCACGAAAGAAAACAGGAAGCGTTTCGTTTTTCTATGACCAAATGCCATTCACCATATCCTGGTCTTACCTGGCTGTGCAAAAACCGCAAACGCACACGTAGGCGTACGCATCAAAAATGAATATGAAGCGTCCTGACCCCTCTGAATGCAGAGAAAAAAATTCCGACATGTTTCAGAAACTGCAACACATCATGAGAGCACAATATATCAAAGGCATGCAATCGCAGGAAAGGCGGATTCTAACGTACAACTCAAATCCTCTTCTGGTAGCCAATGCGCTACTCGCGCAATGGTAAATATACTGATAGCGAGCATGATCGCCGCAGTCCAGGAGCTGTACCATTTCCGTCTCCTCCACCTCCTTCTTCTATCCTTGGACGGTGATACTCTTATTCTCTTCAGTAACGCCGGAGAAAGGTGGAAGAACCGACTGAATTCCTGAACAAGCGCTAGTTTGACACAGCCGTTAGAACATCATAACTAGAATCGGTGCAAACCGTCATCACCTCGTATCATATCATGCCTCCCCACTGTCGTGCGCTAGTGTGAAAGAGACATCTGTGACATATGTATGTATATATATATATATATACATATATATATATATATATATGACTAAGAGGGGAAAATGTATCACTACGCTGTCCCATGCAAACGTGGTAGCAGTAATTCTGTCCGACAGTGAAAGCTACAGCATATAATGAAATGTGATTCAACGTATGTGGACAACCGACGAACGTCTCAGGCCACACCATTCGTTGTGCGTCTCCCCTAGCGTCCAACAGACGCTAGCCTTCCCTCAGGCCGGAGAGCGTCCACCGAATGTTTCCTCTCCCATCGTATGCTTTTCCTCTACAGGTTATACAAAGAACCCACCTTAATAGTGTCAAAGTCGACGAGTTACTTTCTGTTCTTTCTGCACCCTTTGTCACCTGCATTTTCACACGACGTTGGCCAGATTTCCAAAGAAACGTTTCTCCAGTCCTCCGGTATCACTGCGGTACTGCGCATAGTTGTTATAAAGTACAAGGACGTCCGCGGTGGCCAGGTACTGTGAGGCAACCGCGCATCGACAACATGGCCTGCCAAAGTCGCCTTGAAAAACCGGGCCGTCCTCACAGCGCCAGATGCAATTTCGCCTCTACAAAAGCACGTTGTTGCGCCACAGCAGGTGCGAAAGTCATATTCTTACTGACAGAAAAACCACGTACACAGTAGTGGATGATGGAACAACGTGCCTACGCCCCTGAGCTTGCAATATATTGCACTCCGCAACAGGTGTGCAAGCCCAGATACAGCGTTTCACAGCGACAGCTGCCAGCCTCTGGTCTCTACGTGGTGGACCTGCGGACTCCGTGGTATATCACGTCGTCGTGGTAGACACACAACGATGTCCTTGTGCAGAAGCTTGGCGTGGAGACAGGCGGCCTTATTTATGCGGTACGACGATTTATTCGCATGCGTTTGCTAGTGAAAAACTAAATCGTCCTTATCGTTCTATAATCGTAAACACTGCTGTGTCCGTGCGGGTGAATGCGACGTGTCTGGAATCGCAGTGCCGGCGCGGCGCCCTCACCGCGGTGTGGTCTCCCTCGGGAAAAGGGCATGCGCGACTAGGATCCCAGTGCGAAGTAAACAGTCATACAGCCTCCACACTTTCTTTCGTCCAACTGCATAGAACAAGTTTTCTCAGCGTTTGGTCCAGAAACGCTAGTGTCTGAGACAGATGGACGTTTTTGCGCCGCCAGCGGCAACTACTGCGCAGGTAGCGACGTTTTTATTGTGCAGCATCACAGGACCCCATATTTTGACCTGTACTGGCTCGTACTGTTGGAACGGGCATCTACTCGCGGAACATAGCTGCTAGATTATGTGAGACAGGCTGTGAGTTCAACTGGTGTGACGACCTCAGCCCTATCTTTTAACAGAGTGACAATGCAGTGGGGCCCTAAACTGCGCAGCAGTCATAGCTGCTTCTTCACTCATTAACCATATGTCGGCTGTCCATGACTGGTCCGAAGATCATAGTTGAGCACGCCCGCGAAGCATGAAGCCTGTCTGGGCCTGTGCAGCTAAGCACGTTTGCAAAAGTATACAGAAGGCGACCGGCACCCAACAATTTGCTGTCTTCTCGTGACTGGTTTAGTCGAAACGGCCTTCAGGCGCTAGCACAGGCATTGATCGTCGTCACGGTCAGGGATCAGTACTTTGTTTCATTTGTCTATTTTGGGGCGCGCACTGACTCTGTGCCTGCGCGGTGAAGGTGCTACCTGTGCGTTGTCTCGAAGCCGCCGTTCGGACCTGGTGTCAGTGTGCCCGGCTGAAGCTGGGGTTTTCAGAGGCTTTTCCTACGTGCTACGACATTCGGTATGACCACGTTTCACTCATTCACACTGCTTGAGTTTCGCAGCAGTTAATGTGCTACACAGGCGATATTGGGACAACGTCGGCGACTGCCAACTGTAAACAAGCATGAACTCCTTTCAAAAAGGGAAGAACGGACTGACTAGCACTTCGCTATCAATTTTCGCACATGACTCCGATATATTCTTTGTGTTAGTAGCCTGCATGCCATAAATGGTTGACTACCTGCTGTGGTAAAGGAAGACTGCGACTGGTTGGGGAATCAAAGCCGTCACCACGTCTGAAAACACGCTGAGCGTTGTCTACGTCTTCGTGACTACAGCGTTGTAGCGTAGCTTAAAAGTCAATCGGGAAAGAGCACACCATGTTGAGTGAGACGATGCAAATCGCCAGTATTTCTACAATGCGCATGTCGCCTATGTAGAAGAGCGATGATCGTGCGGCGTCTTCCTCACTATTTGTGCAATCACTGCATACTTGATGAATATTGTACGACCGTATATCTGCCGATCTGTAGTTGGATTTGCTTTCTGTGCATCGGACTGAACGTCTATGTTTCTCCGTGTCCGTCAGCAACGCAGAGAACCAGTCGTCTACGGGGCGGACGGCGCAGTTGCAGCCGTGCGCAATTTCTCGTTCAGTGCGATGGTTGAGGGACTTTATTGACTATCAATGAGAAAGTCTCTCATGTGTCTATCCGAGTGTTGTCGTATCGACTTGTGTTTGGATATTCGGCATTCCTACGTAGTCAGGGCTCGAGGCCGCGAGACAGCGCGACTAGTGGAAGAAGGATTAAGCCGCGTAGAAACATGTGGGCCTGCAGTCGTTCGCCTCACTGTCGCAATCATGGAGCAGAGGATCTATCAGTACTGGCGATCACGTTCTTCCAAAGTCACGGGGGTTGTTGAGTATATGCCGGGGCAGGTGTAGAATCATATCAAGGTGACATTGAATTTGAATCGGGCGCAGATGAGCGTGGTGCTCACCCCTAACTCGACGTGTCGATGTGAGAAGTTTTATTCACAGTTGTTGACATGCGTATCTACGGAATACTACACTCATAGAGGCGAGCACCGAAGTAATATATCCTCAACCTTCTTCTCTACAGATGCATTCGCTCTGTGGTTTGGTTTAACTTGTATATGTAGCAGCATTTGGTCCGTCTTCGAAAAACCAGAATAAATCATTTTGTAGACTGTACTTCTGCGTACACGTATCACTTATTCCTATCGTAGCTGTCCCTCCCTATTCTTTTCTTTGCTTTCCATTCTAGTAAGTCTCTGTACTGTCTTCACTGAGACTCCCCACCTAAGACAGGTATATACGCTTCGACTGTGGCATTCTGGTGGCTTCTTTAGCTACGTTAATGAGGCACCTATGATCTAGTCGTCACAGAAGCATTACACGCAGGTCACTGATTTATTGACGCGAAGGGTCGTTAGAGCACAGGGGAAAACTCCCCTAGAAATGCTTCCGGGGAGAACTCCGGGCGAGAGAGACGACATTGTTCAGGCGTGAGAGCTCTGCGGCTGGCTTCTATAGCTACGTTGGTTAGGCATCTATGATTGAGTCTTCACAGAAACATTACACGCATATCACTGGTTTATTGACGCAAAGGGTCGTTAAAGCACAGGTAAAAACTTCCATGGAAAAAGCGTGAGAGCTCAGCGGCGCTATGAGACGCCTGTCACGCTTTCTTGTAACGTCGTGCCCGAGAACACAATTCCGAGCATAGTATTGAGCACATGCGTGCTGCGGTGCTGAAGCGAACAGCCACGAGCCCGCCAAACTCTGTCTGCTCCTCTTCCATTCTTGGCAATGATCACCCTGACGTCGCCTTCTCGACTACCTCTCCCCCCAGAGAAGAAGACGCGTGCCACCGACTTTCAGGGCAGCACCAGCTCTCTCCATGCCAACAGCTGTATGGTTTTCCACAGTTGCTTTGAATTACATTGTGGCAGCCTGAAGGCATTTAGGTAAGGGTTCCTTGCGCGGGATTTATGAACTCAGACTCAATATCCCTACACTACAGGGGCTACTGTGTTTCACCAGATATCCGTCCCACCTCATTCGTTTTGAACTCTATCAGTTTTTTGTGTTTGGCGACATCATCCTTACTAACACGCACTGCGCGTTGCGATCATGTAGGAGGAAGCCTCTGTTTCCAACATGATTCGTGTTCACACACATAGCATGCCAGTGGAATACAACGCTGCATACAGTCACTCGACGTGTCGTGAACGTGAATGTGCATCATGTGCCCGTACAGGTACAACAAAGTGCAGGTGCGGCCACGTCTACTGAGATCAGAAGCCGCAGCCACACGGCTTGCGATAAAGATTGCTCTTCTGCCGCGTTGCCTTGATCCACCACCTGAGCAGGTAGTCCAACTTCCCCCTGGAGCTCGCGGTATTCTAATGAGCCCCAGTGGCCAGCGGGTATACGTATATGTATTTGGACTCAGGACCTCTCAAATTTAGACAAGTCCACTGTGTCTACTTGCAAAATAGATCTCTGCCACACATTAGCGTCTACAATCGTGAGCGTCTTCTCCTTCATGGGCTTGTTTTTCTCACTTACTCATGCCCACTGTTAGGACGCGTGGCTTCTGGCTGATAACATCCTTCGAAACTGGCGTCGTACTCCATTTCTAAACAACAATCCATCTCCTACCGTTAGCACTGATG
Organism: Onychomys arenicola; assembly: GCA_949786405.1. Lineage (NCBI taxonomy): Eukaryota > Metazoa > Chordata > Mammalia > Rodentia > Cricetidae > Onychomys > Onychomys arenicola. The sequence goes on along the minus strand of CATKUM010000227.1, from coordinate 11,523 downwards.
CCGTAATAGCAAAGAACGAACTGCTAAAGCGCGTCTACAGCGTTCCGGGTTTGGCTGTCTCTGCCGAAGAAGTGCGCGGACTGATTTGCTAAAGCCCAGGTCTTCCTGCACAGTACGTACTGCTGTCATCCACTACGTGGTATGTACACTTAGACGTGGAGAAGCTATCGTGTCCCAATCTTCGAGGACTGGTATTTCTACCTGATCAGTTTGGTGTGATCGCTCTGTATCCTGTTGGAGATGAAGGCGACGAAATTCGTGTACGTGATGGTTTGCAGTCAGAACACGTGAGAACTGCTGAGTGCACTGCACCAGGAACAAGTCACTTCTTAAAGCAGCCGAACAAGTGCCTACGTTTTGGTCACCGATGAATAACGGCTCTTCTTCGGTGCAAAACACAAAGAACAAATACTGGCTCATGTATCTCTCCTCTACTGTCCGCCAGCACTCGGATTCTGTTTGGGGGAGGGGAGAACCTCGTCCTCCTTTTTAAGGGGACAAGATCTCTCTCTAGTGATTAAGACGTAAACGCTGATACGTGTTTGGAAAGCGAAACTGAACTCGTATACGCTTTTTAAACACCTTCCATCCACTGTAGTTGTAACTCGTGCACTGGTTGGTAAGACATGACTGCTTCAGGTAGACACCACAGTGCATTATCATCTGTCTGTATTTGACGAAGAAGTGTGCACTAATGGCTTCATACGGTGGAACGCTTCCTCCATAGTTAATGTACCGCTATCAACACGTAGATTGAAGCGTAGAGGATACCTCAGTTTCGTGTACTGGCGGGTTACTACCTCATTAGTCTGACGTGACTGCGGTGTATTCTGTTAAGGATAAAGGCATGTGAAGTTCGTGTGTGCGACGGTTTGCGACCTGAGCATGTGAGAGTTTCTGTGTGCACTGCACTAGGAAGCAACCATTTCTTGAACAAACGTATGTAAATAGCTACGTGCGATTCATGCTAATGAAGTCTATGAAGAATGGCCTCTTGTTCGCTGGACAACAGATTTACAAGTGCTGGTTATTGTATGTTTCCTCTTCAAAAAGCTACGCTTCGCCAATCGACTTCTTTGTGGCGGAGAAAAAAACCCGGTTCTTCTTCCTCGGGTACAGCCTCTCTTGTGACGTGCACTTAAATGTTGGTTACATTGCTCTACCTGACGCCATAAGCGTCTTCCAGACAGTTTTCCACGCACCGTACTTGAAGCTCATTCAGCGGTAGGGAAGCAATAACTGTTATACATAGATTACCAGAGTACACTATTTTGGCAAGAAGTGTACGGAATTGGCTTCATAGTGTCCAAGGCTTCCAGCACCGTTTACGTATAATTCTCAACGTGTACGTCCTGCAGGATGCGTTAACCGGATGAAGTCGGGAACACCTGTGGGGGCGAATAGGAGTTCCACCTGAATAGTATGACGTGCCTGCACCCTATTCTGTCTTGAATGATGGCGTGACCAACTTGTATGTATCAGGGTGTGCACAATAATAACATAAGAACTGCCACCGGGTGCACTGCACTGGGGAGGAATCACTTCCTCACGTAGCGCACATAAGTACCTACGTATGGCTCACGATGGTTGAGTCCGTAAAGAATGGGCCCATGACGACTGCACCACACAAGGAGATACTTGTTCTTGTATGTTTCTCCTTCCGAGAGGCTACGCTTCAGCAGTGCAGTCCTTCGTGGGGAGCGAGAACTGTGTTTTCTTTCCTTGGGATACAAAGCACCTCGTGCGTCTGTCAAATCTCCAAGTACACTTGCTTCCAATACGTCCTGGACCAGTCTATCTCTGGAACACGTCAGAGGGTGCGAGAAAGACAGACAAATGGTCAGACGGTACCCGCGTCTAATTGGACTCCTCGTCGTCTCGTCGCTGCGTTGACATCGATCTTTGGCCACTGGTGCAGTTGTGCCCCGGTGCGGACTCCTCCTCCACAGCAGCAAGGTACAGTCTGGATGTGCAGTACACGTGAGAGAAAAGCAGCAGCAGTATCCGAAGTAGTAGACACAGCACCGCAGGAAGGGGCAGCATAATTAGTAGAAGTAGCAGTATTAGTAGTGAAAGTGGGAGTAGTAGGAATAATAGTAGCAGTAGTAGTAGTAGTACTGAACTCTACATCGTGAGCGTGAACCTGTATATCATACACACGCAGGCTCAAACGCTAAGGCACGTGGAGACGTTGTTCATGAAGAGGGTTCGAGATAGACCAGGCGGAGGAGCATCCGGAGAACCAGACCCCACCAGCACCGGCTCACGCAGTAGTATTAGTCGTACTGGCAATACTAGTCGTATTAGTGGTAGTAGTAGTAGTAGTAACGGTAGTAGTAGTAGTAGGAGTAGTGAACTCTCCACCCAGGACGTAAAGCTGCAAACCTTAAATAGAAAAGCTCAAGTCCTAAGGCGCCTGCAGTTCTTTGTTCACGAGGTGTCTTTGAGATAGAACACGTGATACACCACAGACACCAACACAGGAAGGAGCAGCAATACTGGGAGTATTAGCAGTGCGAGTGGTGGAGGGAGAAGTAGTAGTAGTAGTAGCAGTAGTAGGAGTATTAGTATTAGTAGTAGTAGTAGTAACTGTACTAGGAGCCGTAGTAGTAGTAGTAGCAGTAGTAGTAGTAGTATTACTAGCAGTAATAGTGTAGTACTACTAGTAGTAAACTGTCCATTCTGAATGTTGAGCTGTAAAAAAAAGACACAAACGCTCAATCCATTAGGCGTTATTCATCAGAAGGCTTCGAGATAATCCAGGTGAAATAGATCCGAAGGACTAGACACAAAACACAGGCGGACGCAGTAATACTCGTCGTATTACCACTACTAGTTTTAGTGCTAGTTGTAGTAGAACCCGAAGTAGCAGTAGTAATTCTAGTAGCAGAAGTATTAGTAGTAGTAGTATATACACACTAGGGCTCGTACCAGTACTACTGGTAGTAGTAAACCCTGGACACTTGTAGCTAATGTAGACCCTAGACACCAGTTTTCAGACTTTAAAACGTAGGTCTAAACGTTCCACAAGGGGCTGTCGAGAAGAAACAAGTGCAAGAATATAGGAAGAACCACAGACACCAGGTACGTGGGGGGTACGTGTGGCAAATACACTCGCTGTAGCAATTCGAGTATATGGAAAGCCAAAACTCTGAGCCCTTAGCTGCAAAGCCTATGCGCCTAAACCTCCGACCTCGAAAACACTTAATCTTGGCTAATGGGTGCTCGAGAGACAACAGCTGCATCAGTTTCTGTTGCTAACGTGTGTGAGAAATGCAGTCGCAGTAGTACAGTTACCTGGAGTAAACTCTAAGCCCCTAGCCGTTTCAAGCCCTAAGCACTTCCCCTCAAGGTATGTCCCCTACGTCTGTACTTGGCTTCACGATTAATCGACACACCCAACAAGAACAACTGCAACAGTATCCCACGAAGCACACACGTATGGGATGTCCACACGCAGTGCCATTAGTAGGAACAGCAAACTAAGCCGCACTCCCCAGACACCGAATCCTCAAACACTATCACCTACGAATACATTTGTCGTGAAATAGAGCAGGTATATGGGTATCCGAAGAAGTAGATACCAACTTGTGTGAGAAATCAACTGGCAATAGTAGCTGTATTCCTAGTGGTAAACCTTAATCTCTTAGCCTCGAGCCCTCAACACTTAAACATCAAACTCTATACAGTATGTCTACAATTGGCGTGAGAAACATTTGATATTCAACAGCTGGAACAGTACTCGATAAAGCACAAGACACATCAACACATGTGGCAAGTGTACACGCAGTGCCGTTAGCGTAGTAGCACCAAGCCCAAGGCACTAGGGCGTACACCCTGGACACCGAATCCTCGAACACGATACCCTATGAGCCTACTTCTCCTTTGAGGATTATTCAACGTATAACAGCTCCGCAGAGGTCCGAAAAACCGGACACCAAGGTGTGGGGGAAATGCAGATGCAGTGCCATTAGTAGTACCAGCAAATCGAGATCCTAAGCCGTACACCGTAGAGACCGAATCCTCAAACACTATCGACTACGACTTCATTTTTACCGAGGTAGAACAGCTGCATCAGAATCCGAAGAATCACAGACCTATTTGTGTAGGCAATGAACTCGGACTAGTAGTACTACTAGTCGTGGTAGTAGTAGTAGTAGTAGTATTGGCAGTAGTAATAAAAGTATTAGTCGTAGTAGTAGTAATAGTAGTAATAGTAGTAGTTGTAGTACACAGAAGTGGTACACCTGTCGACGTAGAATCTACACACCCAACCCTCAAACAATTATCCTACTACACCAGTAACAACAAACCCTGTCCCTTAGAATATACACTGCAAGCAGGTGTCAAACTCTGTACCCTAGGCCTACACTTTACTTTTAAAGTGAGTAGTAGTAGTAGTAGTAGTGAACACTCCACCCAGGACGTGAAGCTGCAAATCTTAAATAGAAAAGCTCAAGTCCTAAGGCGCCTGCAGTTCATTGTTCACGAGGTGTCTGTGAGATAGAACACGTGATACACCACAGACACCAACACAGGAAGGAGCAGCAATACTGGGAGTATTAGCAGTGCGAGTGGTGGAGGGAGAAGTAGTAGTAGTAGTAGCAGTAGTAGGAGTATTAGTATTAGTAGTAGTAGTAGTAACTGTACTAGGAGCCGTAGTAGTAGTAGTAGCAGTAGTAGTAGTAGTATTACTAGCAGTAATAGTGTAGTACTACTAGTAGTAAACTGTCCATTCTGAATGTTGAGCTGTAAAAAAAAGACACAAACGCTCAATCCATTAGGCGTTATTCATCAGAAGGCTTCGAGATAATCCAGGTGAAATAGATCCGAAGGACTAGACACAAAACACAGGCGGACGCAGTAATACTCGTCGTATTACCACTACTAGTTTTAGTGCTAGTTGTAGTAGAACCCGAAGTAGCAGTAGTAATTCTAGTAGCAGAAGTATTAGTAGTAGTAGTATATACACACTAGGGCTCGTACCAGTACTACTGGTAGTAGTAAACCCTGGACACTTGTAGCTAATGTAGACCCTAGACACCAGTTTTCAGACTTTAAAACGTAGGTCTAAACGTTCCACAAGGGGCTGTCGAGAAGAAACAAGTGCAAGAATATAGGAAGAACCACAGACACCAGGTACGTGGGGGGTACGTGTGGCAAATACACTCGCTGTAGCAATTCGAGTATATGGAAAGCCAAAACTCTGAGCCCTTAGCTGCAAAGCCTATGCGCCTAAACCTCCGACCTCGAAAACACTTAATCTTGGCTAATGGGTGCTCGAGAGACAACAGCTGCATCAGTTTCTGTTGCTAACGTGTGTGAGAAATGCAGTCGCAGTAGTACAGTTACCTGGAGTAAACTCTAAGCCCCTAGCCGTTTCAAGCCCTAAGCACTTCCCCTCAAGGTATGTCCCCTACGTCTGTACTTGGCTTCACGATTAATCGACACACCCAACAAGAACAACTGCAACAGTATCCCACGAAGCACACACGTATGGGATGTCCACACGCAGTGCCATTAGTAGGAACAGCAAACTAAGCCGCACTCCCCAGACACCGAATCCTCAAACACTATCACCTACGAATACATTTGTCGTGAAATAGAGCAGGTATATGGGTATCCGAAGAAGTAGATACCAACTTGTGTGAGAAATCAACTGGCAATAGTAGCTGTATTCCTAGTGGTAAACCTTAATCTCTTAGCCTCGAGCCCTCAACACTTAAACATCAAACTCTATACAGTATGTCTACAATTGGCGTGAGAAACATTTGATATTCAACAGCTGGAACAGTACTCGATAAAGCACAAGACACATCAACACATGTGGCAAGTGTACACGCAGTGCCGTTAGCGTAGTAGCACCAAGCCCAAGGCACTAGGGCGTACACCCTGGACACCGAATCCTCGAACACGATACCCTATGAGCCTACTTCTCCTTTGAGGATTATTCAACGTATAACAGCTCCGCAGAGGTCCGAAAAACCGGACACCAAGGTGTGGGGGAAATGCAGATGCAGTGCCATTAGTAGTACCAGCAAATCGAGATCCTAAGCCGTACACCGTAGAGACCGAATCCTCAAACACTATCGACTACGACTTCATTTTTACCGAGGTAGAACAGCTGCATCAGAATCCGAAGAATCACAGACCTATTTGTGTAGGCAATGAACTCGGACTAGTAGTACTACTAGTCGTGGTAGTAGTAGTAGTAGTAGTATTGGCAGTAGTAATAAAAGTATTAGTCGTAGTAGTAGTAATAGTAGTAATAGTAGTAGTTGTAGTACACAGAAGTGGTACACCTGTCGACGTAGAATCTACACACCCAACCCTCAAACAATTATCCTACTACACCAGTAACAACAAACCCTGTCCCTTAGAATATACACTGCAAGCAGGTGTCAAACTCTGTACCCTAGGCCTACACTTTACTTTTAAAGTGAGTAGTAGTAGTAGTAGTAGTGAACACTCCACCCAGGACGTGAAGCTGCAAATCTTAAATAGAAAAGCTCAAGTCCTAAGGCGCCTGCAGTTCATTGTTCACGAGGTGTCTGTGAGATAGAACACGTGATACACCACAGACACCAACACAGGAAGGAGCAGCAATACTGGGAGTATTAGCAGTGCGAGTTGTGGAGGGAGAAGTAGTAGTAGTAGCAGTAGTAGTAGTATTAGTAGTAGTAGTAGTAACTGTACTAGGAGCCGTAGTTGTAGTAGTAGTAGTAGTACTAGCAGTTATAGTGTAGTACTAGTAGTAGTAAACTGTCCATTCTGAACGTTGAGCTGGAAAAAAAAGACACAAACGCTCAATCCATTAGGCGTTATTCATCAGAAGGCTTCGAGATAATCCAGGTGAAGTAGATCCGAAGGACTAGACACAAAACACAGGCGGACGCAGTAATATTCGTCGTATTACCACTACTAGTTTTAGTGCTAGTTGTAGTAAAACCCGAAGTAGCAGTAGAAGTTTGAGTAGCAGTAGTATTAGTAGTAGTAGTATATACACTCTAGGGCTCGTACCAGTACTACTGGTAGTAGTAAACCCTGGACCCTTGGGGCTAATGTAGACTCTAGACACCAGTTTTCAGACTTATATGCTTGATGGTGAACTGTGTAACACAACAAATCTGTAGGCATCACTGTGTCGACGTGTGTACAAACGCCGACACCGTCTCGTATCAGTGACTGGGTTTCTTCGTGGAACAGGGCAGCTGCGAAACAACTATAGACCGTGTCGCGCTGCGTTTGCCAATAATCGGCAACGGTGGAGCACTGAGACTTGTGCACGTTCCCATACCTCCACGTGTGTCGCCTTCACCGGTTGACCAGTGTCTTCACTTTCGCGATGAACGCCGACCTGTTTGTCTTCCTATGGTTGCGTTGGCACAGAATCACAACGCGTGGCAGAGAAGCTTTGTAACGCCGTTGGAAAAGCGCGCGTCCAGATAAGCGTCACACACAGCCGTGACTGGCGACGGATGTTGGACAGAAATGCTAGCACGAATGGTTTCGGCGCAGACGGGTTCGCAAGCGCACTGTGGGACTGTTGCTGAAACGAGACGTGCAGGCAATTGGAACAGTTTTCTTCGACGGTGGTTTCAAATGTCAGCGTCTACAGGCAATTGGAACAGTTTTTCTTCGACGGTGGTTTTAAATGTCACCGTCTACCGGCAATTGGAACAGGTCTTCGTTCGACGGTTGTATTAAATGTCACCGTCTACAGGCAATTGGAACTGTTTTTCTTCGACGGTGGTTTCAAATGTCACCGTCTACAGGCAATTGGAACAGGTGTTCGTTCGACGGTTGTATTAAATGTCGCCGTCTACAGGCAACTGGAACAGTTTTTCCTCGACGGTGGTTTCAAATGTCACCGTCTACAGGCAATTGGAACAGTTTTCTTCGACGGTGGTTTCAAATGTCAGCGTCTACAGGCAATTGGAACAGTTTTTCTTCGACGGTGGTTTTAAATGTCACCGTCTACAGGCAATTGGAACAGGTCTTCGTTCGACGGTGGTATTAGATGTCACCGTCTACCGGCAATTGGAACAGGTCTTCGTTCGACGGTTGTATTAAATGTCACCGTCTACAGGCAATTGGAACAGTTTTTCCTCGACGGTGGTTTCAAATGTCACCGTCTACAGGCAATTGGAACAGGTGTTCGTTCGACGGTTGTATTAAATGTCACCGTCTACAGGCAACTGGAACAGTTTTTCCTCGACGGTGGTTTCAAATGTCACCGTCTACAGGCAATTGGAACAGGTGTTCGTACGACAGTGGTTTCAAATGTCACAGTCTACAGGCAATTGGAACAGTTTTTCCTCGACGGTGGTTTCAAATGTCACCGTATACAGGCAATTGGAACAGGTCTTCGTTCGACGGTTGTATTAAATGTCACCGTCTACAGGCAATTGGAACAGTTTTTCCTCGACGGTGGTTTCAAATGTCACCGTCTACAGGCAATTGGAACAGGTGTTCGTTCGATGGTGGTTTCAGATGTCACCGTCTACAGGCAATTGGAACAGTTTTTCCTCGACGGTGGTTTCAAATGTCACCGTCTACAGGCAATTGGAACAGGTCTTCGTTCGACGGTTGTATTAAATGTCACCGTCCACAGGCAACTGGAACAGTTTTTCCTCGACGGTGGTTTCAAATGTCACCGTCTACAGGCAATTGGAACAGTTTTTCCTCGACGGTGGTTTCAAATGTGACCGTCTACAGGCAATTGGAGCAGTTTTCCTCGACGGTGGTTTTAAATGTCACCGTCTACAGGCAATTGGAACAGTTTTTCTTCGACGGTGGTTTCAAATGTCACCGTCTACAGGCAATTGGAACAGGATTTCGCTCCACGGTGGTTTCGAATGTCACCGTCTACGACTATTATCAGCGTCCTTGTGGTCGCCGAGTGGACGCAGTCAGCCATCGATTCCGCGAAATTTTGATACGCTGCGTTACGAGTGGATCTCACGTTTAGTTGAAGCCTTCAGCAGCAGATCACTCGTGTTCTAGTGCCGATCGTGAGGAGACTGACAGCATTTGCCCTGCGATAGACCTTTAGTTCTTACGACGATGCGTCGAGTGCAGTAGCTATCCATTCACCGATTTCTGTGGAAACGGTGGAGAGGTAATTGTTAACACTTTAGCCATTGCATCGACACTCCGGATAATGGCAAAATGGTTTGTACAGCGCTGTAAGCGGTCGACACTCTGTCTCCCTACTGAATCCTTGTTCTGTGCGCGCGACTCAGTCGGTTGCGTGCTCGAGTACGGTTCCGTTTCGACGTCTTGTGGGCATCTGAGGCTAGCGGCGCCGGTTGTGACTGACGTGCATCTGCTAGTTGCAGGTCGTGAACAAACAAAGCGCTAGTTGCCGCTTTTCACAGTGGGCGCCTTATACGCTTGATGGTGAACTGTGTAACACAACAAATCTGTAGGCATCATTGTGTCGACGTGTGTACAAACGCCGACACCGTCTCGTATCAGTGACTGGGTTTCTTCGTGGAACAGGGCAGCTGCGAAACAACTATAGACCGTGTCGCGCTGCGTTTGCCAGTAATCGGCAACGGTGGAGCACTGAGACTTGTGCACGATCCCATACACCCACGTGTGTCGCCGTCACCGGTTGACCAGTGTCTTCACTTTTGCGATGAACGCCGACCTGTTTGTCTTCCTATGGTTGCGTTGGCACAAAATCGCAACGTGTGGCAGAGAAGCTTTGTAACGCCGTTGGAAAAGCGCGCGTCCAGATAAGCGTCACACACAGTCGTGACTGGCGACGGATGTTGGACAGAAATGCTTGGCTTGCACGAACGGTTTCGGCGCGGACGGGCTCGCAAGCGCACTGTGGGACTGTTGCTGAAACGAGACGTGCAGGCAATTGGAACAGTTTTCTTCGACGGTGGTTTCAAATGTCAGCGTCTACAGGCAAGTGGAACAGTTTTCCTTCGACGGTGGTTTCAAATGTCACCGTCTACAGGCAATTGGAACAGGATTTCGCTCCACGGTGGTTTCGAATGTCACCGTCTACGACTATTATCAGCGTCCTTGTGGTCGCCGAGTGGACGCAGTCAGCCATCGATTCCGCGAAATTTTGATACGCTGCGTTACGAGTGGATCTCACGTTTAGTTGAAGCCTTCAGCAGCAGATCACTCGTGTTCTAGTGCCGATCGTGAGGAGACTGACAGCATTTGCCCTGCGATAGACCTTTAGTTCTTACGACGATGCGTCGAGTGCAGTAGCTATCCATTCACCGATTTCTGTGGAAACGGTGGAGAGGTAATTGTTAACACTTTAGCCATTGCATCGACACTCCGGATAGTGGCAAAATGGTTTGTACAGCGCTGTAAGCGGTCGACACTCTGTCTCCCTACTGAATCCTTGTTCTGTGCGCGCGACTCAGTCGGTTGCGTGCTCGAGTACGGTTCCGTTTCGACGTCTTGTGGGCATCTGAGGCTAGCGGCGCCGGTTGTGACTGACGTGCATCTGCTAGTTGCAGGTCGTGAACAAACAAAGCGCTAGTTGCCGCTTTTCACAGTGGGCGCCTTATACGCTTGATGGTGAACTGTGTAACACAACAAATCTGTAGGCATCATTGTGTCGACGTGTGTACAAACGCCGACACCGTCTCGTATCAGTGACTGGGTTTCTTCGTGGAACAGGGCAGCTGCGAAACAACTATAGACCGTGTCGCGCTGCGTTTGCCAGTAATCGGCAACGGTGGAGCACTGAGACTTGTGCACGATCCCATACACCCACGTGTGTCGCCGTCACCGGTTGACCAGTGTCTTCACTTTTGCGATGAACGCCGACCTGTTTGTCTTCCTATGGTTGCGTTGGCACAAAATCGCAACGTGTGGCAGAGAAGCTTTGTAACGCCGTTGGAAAAGCGCGCGTCCAGATAAGCGTCACACACAGTCGTGACTGGCGACGGATGTTGGACAGAAATGCTTGGCTTGCACGAACGGTTTCGGCGCGGACGGGCTCGCAAGCGCACTGTGGGACTGTTGCTGAAACGAGACGTGCAGGCAATTGGAACAGTTTTCTTCGACGGTGGTTTCAAATGTCAGCGTCTACAGGCAAGTGGAACAGTTTTCCTTCGACGGTGGTTTCAAATGTCACCGTCTACAGGCAATTGGAACAGGATTTCGCTCCACGGTGGTTTCGAATGTCACCGTCTACGACTATTATCAGCGTCCTTGTGGTCGCCGAGTGGACGCAGTCAGCCATCGATTCCGCGAAATTTTGATACGCTGCGTTACGAGTGGATCTCACGTTTAGTTGAAGCCTTCAGCAGCAGATCACTCGTGTTCTAGTGCCGATCGTGAGGAGACTGACAGCATTTGCCCTGCGATAGACCTTTAGTTCTTACGACGATGCGTCGAGTGCAGTAGCTATCCATTCACCGATTTCTGTGGAAACGGTGGAGAGGTAATTGTTAACACTTTAGCCATTGCATCGACACTCCGGATAGTGGCAAAATGGTTTGTACAGCGCTGTAAGCGGTCGACACTCTGTCTCCCTACTGA